>JBBPBX010069885.1:0-18737 GCA_038048925.1 Garcialebias charrua
GTTTGTATGAGTGTCGCAACAATGCTGTGTTCCCTCTGAGGCTACACCAAGAGTCTTAATCCAGAGTGTTTGTTTTGATAATGAATGTATTTAAATTCTCTCGTGCTCTTCACAAATGTAAATTTTTCCACTTTAAAACACGAGTTTTTAATGCTCGTGTCACGTTTAGAAACCAAACTGGTTCACATACTCATCTACACAAAGAAATATGCTTCAAATAATCCCTCACATACAGAAATGTTAACGTTTAATTCTAATTCTAACATCATTACCATATTTTCCGCTGAACACGTCGCACCGCCCTATAAGTCGCATCAGTGCAAATACAGTATGTTTAATAAAGTGGAAAAAATCCATACTTATGTTGCTTTGCTGTATAAGTCACATCTATTACGCGTCACCGCTAATAACCTGGAAATGTGGGCCGGTGCTGTGCCAAAAATCGATTGGCTGCCAAATGGTGGTCGCAGGAGCATGCACGGGAGAACTTTAACAAAAATTTAACAAGATATCACCTAAAAACAGTTATTTGTTTGCTCAAAATTATAGTAAAATGTGTGTCTCAGTTGCACTTTTCCTTAGTAAATGCACTTTGACAGTCAAATCAGCTGCATTTCAAAAGCCGATTCGAGGCTGCGGGAGCACGCAGGAGGAGGACTCGCTGTGCTTTTCTTCAAAATTTAACAAGATAAACACCTAAAACAATCATTTGTTTGCGCAACTTTATAGTAAAGGTGTGTCTCAGTTGAACTTTTACTTAATAAATGCACTTCAATGGTCAAATTAGCTGCATTTTGCCGGGGAGGTGCAGGAACTGAAGCTGATTTGCTGGTAGGTGGCTCAGTATAGCAAGCCGATTGTGTCATTAATAGGCACTTTTACCTATTACATGACACAATGGCATGCCATACTACTCAAGTGCCATCTAGCGGCTGAAAATGGTAGTGTTCAATATTTTCAGTCAGAATGAATGAAAACTGTCGTATCTCTGCCAAAATTTGGTTTATAAATATGGAAACAACTCATAAATATGTCGCTTCAGTGTATAAGTCGCAGGGCATGCAAATTATGCATAAAAACGGAGACTTACTGTATAGGGCATAAAAAATACGGTACTTCAGGTTTTTTTATACGCACAAAATACACAAGGAACCTTTAGGCAGGCCCTATTTATTACCATAATATAAGAAAAGATAAGAAAAAATAGAAAGTTATTGATCCCGTAGGGAATGTTGTGCCAGAGTTTCAGTACAAAGGAACATGCACAAGGAATCACACAAGATATTAAAATAACAGAGAATATAAAAAATAACAGATAATATAAAACAGGTCAGGGGCAGACAGAAACATTAAAGTGTTTATTGTGCAGAAAGGGGGAGGAGTTGAAAAGTTTGAACGACTTCCTGTGTTGTTCTGTGGAGCACCTCAGTGGTCTCAGTCTACGACTGAAGGTGCTGCGGTCAGAGTCCAGGGTGTCATGCAGGGGGTGTGACATGTTGTTCAGCATCTGGAGCAGGTTCCTCAGCATCTGCTCAGACTCCTCTGTCAGAGACTGCAGGTCCACTCCTAGAACTGAGACAGCTCTCTTGATGAGCTTATCAAGTCTGTTGGCATCAGCTATATTCACCCTGCTGCCCCAGGACACCACAGAGTAGAAGAAGATGCTGGAGACCACTGTAAGAATTAATGAGGAGGTCAATATTAATACTGACCTCTTTATCTTAATTAATTTACTTATTCAGATTGAATAGTAAATGTTCACGGATTCTGTTCTTTTTCAGTTTACCCAATATTTCTGTGGTCTTTATGATGGATAAATAAACAGAGCCATTAAGTGACAAAGACGTTAACTTAGTTTGATATGTCAACGAGACACTATCATTTATTTAAAATAAATCAACTAAATTAACACCATTACACTTGATTGACATGATTTCACTTTCTTTCAAATTAATACGTCAGCACACTTGAATCATAACACAACAGACATAAATATTAGATGTTAAGCATATTTAGTCTGTGGGCTCTTTAACTTAAAAAATATAGTTTCCAGCTTAAGATAGAGAGGGAAAGATTTAGGAGGAGAAATGGAGGAAGAAAAGTTAAGAGTCAGGGAGTTATCTTGATGTGTTTTAACCAGAAACATGGCAGTTCTCCGGCCGATTAAAGCTACACGTTGGTACCCTTGGCAAAGCATTTGACGACTTGTTACCTCGTGAAGATGGTCAGTCTCCCTCGGTCCAGTTTGGTCAGTTCGTTTACCATTCTCAGCGTCTCCAGACGTGCGCCTTGACTCGAACCGAAGTAACGGCAGCTCCTGGTGCTGTTGTTCAAGATAAGACGTTCCTTAAAGGAATGTCAATAAAAGAGAGCTTTTCAGCTGTTGAAGATGGCTTATAACTTGGCATGTTATAAGTCTTTAACTGAATGACATGGTCATTAGCGTGTTGACCAGACGATCATCAGTTCTTTGGAGAAGACCATGGTTTGAGGCTTACTCCAGCAGACTTTCAGAGAAAGTAAGATGTGAAGGTTTTAACTGAGACGTGACCCAGAAAATGTGTTCTTTCTGATTGGCCGAATGGCATCATAAGTTGATGTGAGGATGACATCAACATGTTGAAAGGGGGTCAAAAGATTAGTTTGTCAGAAAGATAAAGTGTTAGTTTCAGATGTCAGCATTTTATCATAAAACTGATTCCTTTGCTTTAACACTTTAACAAAATACTGTTGGTTTGATTAAAACAACGTCATTAAGCATCACATATGGGACCTATTAATGATAATAGCTTGATTATTAAATAGGACAAAAACAAAAGTCTTTGGGTGTCTAGATTGTCCTGAGCTCAAGCTAAAATGAATGAGATAAAGTGTTCCTTTTATCTTCACATGCAAGTTCGAGAGGAGAGGAGAAATCCTCCATGTACAACATTTTGAATTAAGCAGAGTATTTGATTTATCTGACATTAAAATGTACTGATGCTCTTACAAATAAAATTATTCATTTGATAACATTTGAATTAACAAAATTAAAAGAAGTCTCTGTGACCCGAGATTGCACCTTTGACACAGCAGTGAAACACAGTTTAACTCTCACAGAATAACACAGCTTAAAAGCACACATCATGAAAATGACAAAAGTTATTCTTTTGATCACATCAGCCTAAAATCAAAGATAGAAATAGTCTCTTATTGGTGACTATGTTATCAGATTATAGCTAAATGAATAATTTTGTAGTAAATGTCTTGCTTTACTGAGAGGTCAGTAAAGGTCATCACTGGACAGTTCAAAAACCTTAATTTGACCCTGGGTAGGTCCACTACATCTCCCCCCTTTTGGAAGCCATCGCCAGTCCTTGGGGATGGGGTCCAACACGAAAGGAAACCTTGAACTGTCTTTGATCTTGAAGTAATCCAGCAAGTGGAAAAAAAAAAATCAAAAATTATAATCCCATAAAGTTTTTGGAAATTCCATACTGTTCGTAGGTAATCCCATTGCGAAAAGCTTTTAATCCTTTGGAAAACAAAGTCTGTTAACTCTTGGAAAACAAAGTCTGTGATCCCTTGGAAAGCAAAGTCTTATAATCCACAGCGGTAATTCCACAGCAGTAAATCCCCAACGATTAGTTTTGTTGAATGATCAGCAACAATTGTTTTCATAATCAGCATGTAGAGGGGATCCCTCGATTTGACGCAGAGGAGGCGGCCCTTGGATGAAGGTTGAAGACCAAGCGTTGGAGCTGCAGGTCCCCACATCGATGGTTGGAGGCTGGTTGGTTTCCAGTCCGTGCCACTCTGGTTCTATGTGTCATGCATTTATGTGGTTTTTAAGGTGGGCTTATGATTGGGATTTTACATTAAGCCTTACCTATATGCACCTGGTATGTAAGCTATCATGGTTTAGATCAGCTACAATTACCAATTAAGGGGTGGATCAAATCTATAAATTAGGTATAGGGATCTGTACCTATAGAATTTTGGAGGGCTTCTGTAACGAAGGCCTCTAATTCCAAACTATTCCTCCATTCATTACTTAGTTTAGGTTAAACTAAAATAGAAAAATGAAATATAGTTTGATCTAAATGTCTGTTGTCTTTTAGACGAACGACGTAGGATTTGGTATTCCTAATAAATTTTGAAGTCTATGGCGAGACTCATCAAAATGAATAGACAATCTAGAATAGAAACGATCGAATCGGTTCAATTTAGAAATTGTGAGGTCAATATAGTTTATGGTACCTTGAGTAGCTTTAAACTACATTGACTCTTCGACGATTGAGATTTAACAAAACGAACTGCATGTTGGCATAGTTAAATCCATATCATTCATTAACCAATGTTAATACAAAACCTTTTTGGCTGGGAGTGTTCAGAACCAAACAAAATCTCAACTAATGACAACAGTAATGACTAAACAACAAGGAAACAACGTTTCACTGCTTCGACACACTCTTGTCGTCAGATTCCAAAGTGCAACACACAAGAAAACAGGTCTCAACTTTATGACCGAGGTCAAATTAAATCTCGTGGATTTAAACGGTTGTTAAGATTAGTTTTTTGTTGTGGGTTTTAGGCTTAGCGTTTCTAAGTTCAAATTGGACAATGCGACTTATAGGGTGGGAAATACGGTAGTTTAAACCTGATTAGTTTATTTACTAACTTGTGTTTGGACGACCTTATTATCCCATGAAGTCGGTGAGTTTGTGAGATCTTTGTCTTTTGTGGAGTCATTGAACGCCTTGTAAGGTTTGATCTGATTTCGATGTACCCATTTAGCAATTGGCTCTTTGCGGCCTTTGCTGATTTTGATTTCGTAGACGACTGAGGACACTTTGTCTGTTATCAGATGAGGTCCAGTCCACCTGGGCATTAGTTTGCGGGCGAGAGTTCCGGTCTCGGACCCTCCTTTCCCGGTTGCTGGAGCGAACGTATAGTACCAGACTCTGTCTCCCACTTGGAGTTCATTGTGAGAGGCCTTCTGGTCGTAGTACGCCTTGCGTCCTTCAGCGGATTTTTCCAGGTTTTTCTGGGCGAAAGCAAAAGTGTTTCTGAGGTGTACATTCAAATCTTTCATGTATTGTTGTGTAGTGTAGGCTGTCGCCATGGCGGCGTCGCCTGGTTGGTACAACAGGTGTAGAGGGAGAGTCATTTGTCGACCGGTCATCATCTCGAAGGGAGAGATGCCAGTTGATGTGTGTGGAGTGGCTCTTATGGCCATGAGGACCAGAGGGAGTTTCACGTCCCAGTCCTTGTGGTTTGCAGCCACGTATTTCTTCAAAATACTCACCACAGTTCTGTTTGCTCTCTCTACTTGGCCTGAAGCCTGTGGGTGGTAGCCGACATGAAAGTTGGCCTTGACGCCTAGCGTCTTCCACAGTTCTTTCATCACTTCACCTGTGAAGTGTGTACCTTGGTCTGAGTTCACCCTAAGGGGAAGTCCAAACCTTGAGAATATATGATTCATTAACAACATAGCAGTGGTTTGTGCTGTGTCGTTAGGAGCTGGTAGGCATTCTACCCATTTGGTGAATGCACAGGTTACCGTGAGAAAATATTTATTTCCTCTAGAGCTCTTAGTGAGTGGTCCAACCCAGTCGATCTGGAGGTCAGACCATGGGAATGCAATGCCTCTGCTTTGCAGTGGTGCTCTGTGAAGTGGTCTGGTTGGCTGAAACTGGCCACAGACCACGCACCCTTCAATGTAGTCCTTGACATCCTTTTTCATTCCAGGCCAATAGGCAATTTGTTTTAATGCCGTCAGCGTGGCTTTATCTCCTTTGTGTCCTGCGGACGGGAGATCATGGGCATGAACTAACATCACCCCCCTTTGGTCATGGGGAACCACGAACACAGGTGAGGACGTTGGTCCATGAGCGAAAGTTAAGATGCCCTTGATTAGTTTTAGCTGTTTGCGCAGCTGATAGAGGACCTTAAGGTCTGGATCGGAATCCAGGTCGTCTTTAGACGGACTATTTTTGTTCGGATCAGTCAGGTACAGTATCATGGAGTTGATAGCAGGATCCGACTTCTGTAGTTGGATGATGTCTGGGTCAGTCAGTGCAGGTCGTACAGAGACTGCGTTGTCAGCAGGTCTGGCTGCGGCCTGTGCACGTGTGACTGCCATAACCCTGACCGAAGGTTGTATTGGCAGAGTCCCGATTAACCAGGAGGGGTCGAAGGACCATAGAGGACCTTCGTCGGCTCCTTCTTTGGCTAAGGAGTCTGCAATGTCATTGTAGTGCTTGTCATCGCCTGGGACTCTAGAATGCCCTGGAACTTTCTTCCAGTAGATCTGTAAGTCGTGTGATGTCACCAAGTGATCACACGCTATGAAAAGCTCTTTGTGTTTGACCACTTTTCTGTCGCTTGTTAGGAAACCGTTCTGTTTCCACACAGCGAGGTGACAAGCGAAACTCAAACGAGCATAGTTAGAGTCAGTGCAGATGACTAGCGTCTTGATGGAGCGTTCTACTACCATCTGGAGAGCTATTAGGATTCCTGCAATCTCAGCGTACTGAGAAGTCTGAGATCCTAATTTGTAGCTGAAAGTTATCTGCTCTTGGTCTTGGAGGAGGACCCCTCCAACACCTGCTCTGCAGATCTTGTCGCGGAGGAATGAAGATCCATCCACGTACAACGTTGTCATATCTTTGCAGATATTGTCATCAAAGAAGTGGTGATTCGGGTCTTCAGTTACTGGGGGTTTTACCTCAACCGGCGGCTGGGTGGCTGGTACATCTTGTGTACACTTCTGGCAGATTGCCAAGTCCGTCCCCAGATGAGACTTCTTGTTTTGACCATAACGTATGTCTAGGTTAAAACTTTGAAGCGCCATGAGCCACGTTGCAACACGTGAGTTTGTCACCACACCATCTCTGATGCGTTCACTGTTAAGAAAGGTCACTGGCTGGTGTTGTGTTTCCACAATGATTTTCTGTCCACCAATGTAGCTGGAGAAATGTTTAACTGCCCACACTGTGGTCAGTAAAGCTTTCTCACAGTCTGAGAATCTCAACTCGGGGCCTGCCATCGTTTTGCTGGCGTAGGCTACTACACGTTTGTCTCTGTCGTGTATCTGGTACAGACCTGCACTTATGCAATGAGCTGAGAAGCCCACTTCCAAGTAAAACTCTTTGTTGTAGTCTGGGTAGACTAAACAAGGGGCTGACTTGATCCTGTTTATAAGAGCGTCCATTGCCTGTTGCTGTTTGTCAGTCCAAACAAATGGTACGTCTTTTTTAAGGAGTTCAGTCAGTGGTTTCGCAAGGTCCGCATAGTTTTCGATGAATTGGTTCGAGTAGTTACACACGCCCAGAAAACTTTGTAGTTCTTTGAGATTGGTGGGGACTTTGAGATTGTCGAGGCCTTGGGTGCGAGTCAGCTGTGGTTGTACTCCGTCAGGACCTACAAGTAGGCCAACGTAGTCCACTTTGGTTCTGCACCATTGGCATTTTGACAGTGATATCTTAGCACCAGCAGTTGTCAGCTGATTCAGAACGTGGTCGATCTCAGCCAAATGTGAGTCCAGTGTTGGCTGCCTCAAAAGGACATCGTCCACGTAGATCAGTGTTCCACGCTCGTGGGCGTCTGGACATGCTTTGTTCAAGAAGATGTTGAACTCTGCAGGTGAGTTAGCGTAGCCAAAGGGACACCTGTTAAAGGTGTACTGACGGCCACCAAAAGTGAAAGCTAGTTTGTACTGGTCCTCGGCGCGCACAGGGATGGTCCAAAAACCAGAGGCGACGTCGAGGGTCGAGAAGTACTTACCATTGGTGACCTTGGGCAGTTCCTGTTGGAGTTGCGTCATAGGCCATCTGGATAAGGGAACTTGTTTGTTTAGCTTTCGGTAGTCTATAGTGAGTCTCCACTTACCATTTGGTTTTAACACCGGCCATAAAGGCGCAGAGTAAGTGCTGTTACAGTATCGGATGATACCTTTTTCTAACAGGTCATTAATGATTTCTCTGATAGGTTGATGTGCTGCCAGAGGAATCTTGTACTGTCTGACAAATGCAGGGGGAGCATTAGGCGGGGTTGGGATGCTCACTGTGTGGAGCGTGGTCAACCCACAATCCATCGAGTCAGCTGAGAATGATTTCTCATACGTTAAAAGAACTTTGCGAAGTTTGTCCCTTTCTTCATCAGTTTTCAGGGCGTCGGCTTGAGCGACCACCTGTTCAATCTGTGAAGCAATTGAGAGGGGTTCTTGTCCTTTGGGGAGCTCCATTGAGTCCCTTTCAGTGTCGTGAAACCTGTCTACAGGTAGGGCACTATAAGTTTGAGGACCTAGACTGTCTCCTTTGTTGAAACCGAACCTGCGGACAGTGTCCTGGTCGGACTCAGTGGGGGAGAAAAGAGCTATGGCCTGTGTTGGTTTCGTGAACAAGACTTGCCCCGTGTGTTGATATGGGATCAAGTTCTCTGGGAGTCCTCCCAGAAATGGAATGCTTAGCTCAAAATCATGAAAATCAGTGGAGATCAACCATCCTAGCTGTGTGTTTTTTGGGATCAGTACCTCTTCTGTGCTTGTGTTGCACACAGCAACAGTCGTGGTTCTGCAGTCGAGGGTCACTTGGAATGTGGCCTCCATGGACAGTCCTAAGTTGAAAAACATAGGAGATGGTTGAAAGTATGCCAGTTTTGTGCTAATAGCTTGTCCTTTCATGATGTGAATCATCACCGGCATGTTCATAACCTGAGGTGGTACCGCAGTGTTATGGCTGTTAGCAATCTGACAGACCTCTGGAATGGTCTGTCCAGCCTTAAGGTTCTCTGTTGTTAGCACAGGAGAGTCCTTTGTGGCTGTGTCTAGTGACCACAGTACATTGTTGTTGATGTCCACTCGGACACCTAACCTTACCAAAATGTCGGAGCCTATGTAGGTTGCATGTGGTAAGTTCGGGACCACGAGGAACGGGTGATCCAGTTCTCGTTGGTTCCAGATTAGTTTCAGGTCAATGATCCCTTTTGCGGTCATTACCTGTTTATCGTTGGGGTCTAACGAAAAGCGGAAAGCCTTTTTGTTCATATCTAGACCCAACTGTTTCTCAACCAAGGTTCCATAGAAAGCTTGGCTGATCGCTGATTTCTCCGTCCAAGGAGACAAAACAGCATCATCGGTGTGGGATCCTTGGATCTCAACACCTTTGACTACCTGCGGTAGGTAGTGTTCAGTGAGTGCTGACTGTTTCAGCTCGCAGAGGAGGCTCTCTTGTTGGGCCTTTTCTGCCTCACCTGTTGCTGAAGGTTCACTTACCGGGATTGTGCTCTCGTTGGAGGACCCCTTTGTGCCTTCCGCGGTACCTGCTGTAAAACAGTCAGTGTCACCATGTGTAGGCATATCGATCGGCAGTGGTTGGCTCACTCTGGTCCACATTGTTTGATCGCCATAATCTATAATCGCGTCAAAGCGGTTTATAAAGTCTTGGCCAACCAAAAATGGGAATGAGTCAACGGTGGACACGTGTACCGGGTGGTATAGCGTCATTTCACCAATCTGCATATGAACCATGGCTATAGCTGTAAGGGTTGTTCTCGTCTCTGAGAGTCCCTGCAGTACTACAGCACATTCTTTGAGGGGTATTTCCCTGTCAACCCCGCTAGCGGCTATCCTTAGCTCCTTCAACAGTGTGGGAGACATAATGGTTATGTCAGCCCCACCATCCAGGAGGGCCTCTTCTGTGAGGACCCCTTCTAAAGTGATTGACAGGTAAGCCTTCTTAGCGGGCCCCTTCCTGATAATGTTACACAGGAACCTATCAGGTTTTTTTCGACGTTTGTTACGTCTACCATTGTCTGTGTGAATTTCATTCACCTGTATTGGTAGTGCAGTCACACATGGGTCTGAGTGATCGGTCTGTGACGAGTCATTGTCTTTGGTGAGTGCGCTTTCCCCCCCTTTTTCTGATGAGGGGCTCTCGGACTCTGTAACAATGACGTCATGTTTACAGTCAACATCTTGTTGACTGTCTATACCCTGATTGTCAGCATCCTGACCATCAGTATCTTGGTGACTGTCAGCAATCGTGGCATTGCTGTTATTTGTGTGTTCTGAGTCACTATCAATGATAGTGCTACACATCACACCAGGTTTGTTTTCCTTGTTTGTTTTTTTCAAACTTTCTAACAACCGACGTATGTTCTCCATCTCTTCTGAAGACAGAGGTTTAGGGCCTTTTTTCTGGAACTTCTGTGGGTTTTTCCTCGCCCCAGACTGTTCAGTTTGAGGTGCAGGAGCTGGCGCATTGCTCGGGGGTCCTCTCTGGGACCACCCTCTTTCATATGAGTCTCCTTGGGACCCATATTTCTTTTTCTTTTGGAAAGCCTTCCTTTTTTGATGGGGCTCTTCCTCTTGATGCGGCCTGTACCACTTGGGGTCTCTGGACCCCTTTTGGTCTTTGTTCCAGCGGACACCTTCATTTTGCGGTCTGTCAGGTTGGAAATTTTGCTTATTCTCGGCTTCCTTAAAAGAGTGAGCTGGCGCTCTTGCTCCTTCAAGGTCTAGCGTTTGGTATTTGACCTTTTCACCAGGACACACTTCAAAGGGTGTTTTGTTTGGTGTGCGACCTGTAAAAACATCTATCGCGCACTCTCTTATGTCTTCGATGGACCTCCGTTTATAGTTTGCGCTGACATGTACTTTCTCTCTTATGTCAGGGCAGAGGTTTTGGCTGAAAATATACTTAAACCCTACCTCCTCCTCCATTTCAGGTTCGCATCTGTCCCCGAAATAGGCACGGAATATTCGGTCATAATATGACCTTGGGTGTTCATTCCTACCTTGCTTGATGTTAGCTGCTGTTATGATGCCATCGGGCCCCGTGCAAGGAGAAAACTCCCTTATCAGCGCAGCACAGAGAAGACTGTAGTCTTTCATCACTGCTTCTCGTTGACGCTTCATAAAAGCATGCACCGTCCTGTCCGATGTTAACCTTAACAGACAGATTCTATCATCATCTGTAGCTTCTGGGAAACGTTGAAGCTGGAAATCAAGGTCCTCGAGATAGATCTTGGTTTCGTGTGAGCCCATTGGGCCAGGGGCGAAGGTTTGAATGCTTTTCGCCATATTCCGTAGTTCAGCCATTGATAGAGGTATTTGTGGGTTATTATCAGATCCACCCACCGGTGCATCCGGTGGGATTGTCGGTTTTAGAGGCCCTAAGGGACGGCGCGGTGGTGTTGGAGGGAGTAGTGCATCTGGCATGGGCGGGGGCGGTGGAGGAGGGAGTAGGTCATCAGGTATGGGAGGAGGCAGCGGAGGCGGTGAGTTCTCAAGGTGTTTACTCATGAGACCCAAACATTTTCTCTCTTCTTCAAAGAGTTTGTTCATTGCTGATGCACGCTCTATTTTACAACTATTCAGTTGGACTTTTAACCCATCATTTTCACGTTGTAACATCATGTGCTGTTCTTGTGATTTTCTATAATCTTCTTGCAGCCTTGTGTACCGTAGTGATAATGATTCCAGGGTGTCCGTGCATTTTTCCAGCGCGTCTCGTGCCTCCCCACAATCCGCCTGAAGCGACTTGTATTGATGGTAATACGTATCCTTCTCCACCACACATTTTTCCAAATCATCTTGTGATTGGTCAAAATCCCTTTTTAACACTCTGCATTCTTCGTAGAGACTACGCGTTTGTTCAGCGCTGCCAATACTCGACTGTGTTAAACTCTTTACCTCCTGCTGTAAAGTGGCAACCTCCCTTTGTGCTGTTAAACATGATGTAGAGACAGCCCGGCGTACAGCAGTTTCAAAGTCTAGCTTGGCCTTTAACAGAAGGCTTAATTTAGCCAAACGTTTATCTCTGTCTGCTTTCTTTTCAGCCGTTGTGGTTCCAGCTGTTACAGTTTTTAATGCACTGTCCACATCTGCTTCCTCCATCAACTGTGTCTCTTCATGGTAGTTTGTGATGGGCCCTGTGAGTGAAAATAAGGCACATTCGATCCAATCTGCTTTGGTCGGGTCGTGGCCTTGAGGTGGCACAGGCTGCCCTGTATCAGTGGTGTCAGGGGTCTCACCCTCTGTGCCTGCCATCTTTTATCTGGATTTTCAGTGAAAATCAAAATAAAAGATGTTCTGTATTCGTTATTCTAAACTTTTCACTATTTGAAATAAACAGGAAAGTTTAAATGTGCACAGGACAACTGTGGAAGATGATGTGTCAGAGAAAGGAAGAGAAAGGAAAAATTTTTTCAGTTATCTGGAGTGAAAACTGTACTTTTGTTTGTTATTTTAAATTCTTTGTATTTAAAATAAGCAAAAATGTTTGTCCGTACCTCTGTTATTCTAAATATTTTATTTAAAATAAACAGGAGCTATTGTTTGTGTACAGAACAAAATTAAAAGCTGGTAACTCACCATAAAATGCTGACTTTTTATGATGTTTTTTGTGAACGTGACTGTTCGTCACTCAAAGTGCACCAGGAAATGACGACACAAATAGGCGGGTCGACGCAGCGCGTCACCAGCTCTGCTGTGCTGAGCGAGGCGGAGCTCGCTACACAGATACGTGACGTCAACCAATCAATCACAGTGCTTGTAGTCCTTTTCCCAAGCAACCATGGTAAATGTAGTTTTCTAACCTTCGACCAATGAAGTACCGGAAATGACGACAAAGTGGGTTGTCGCAACGGCGTGCGTTCCCACTACAGCGAATCAGCGCTCGCTACGAGTGATTGACAGCACACAACAGCGAATCAGCGTTCGCTACTTGAGTGATTGACAGCACACAGCTCTCGTTTCATCCAATCACAGCTCATAAACAAACGTGTACTTGGACACGTAGCTCTAACGTTAGCTCGCACAACAGACCACAACTTTATAGACTCTTAAAACAACTCAGACGCTACAAATTAACTTTCCAAAATTCTGAAACATGCGGCGAACACACCTAGACAGGCCAACTTAGTTACGCTCAGTAACACAGCACTGCAGCTGTTGAACAAACACGGACTCTCTCGGAGCGCGTTTAAGGTCGGTTCCGGTCCACTTTGTCGTGGATCAGAAACTCGGGTCTGAACAGAACCGCTATCCGACACGTTCTAACAGTAATATGCTTCTTTGACCTGCTCTAAAATGTAAAATACCACAACAGCAATCTTGTAGATGTTAAATTAGCTTTCAGGCTTCTGACTCGGCGGTCAAACAAAGCTTTGTACAGGAGTCTGCGTGAACTGGACCGAACCAGAACCACCACAGACCACGGCTGACAAAACTTCACCTGAATGCTTCCAACAGCGTCTAACAGAGTTGAAACAATAATAATCTCACAGCTTCAAATGATAAAAACATGCAGAATCTGCCTGCTTTGAACACTTCCAGCCAAAATCATTATCCTCAGAGTTTAAAACTTGGATCCACTTATGCAAACATGACGTTACAGTTCATGAGAAACCACAGAAATCAATAAACTTTCAGAACCGGTACGAGCCACCAGATGTAAGAATTATGAGGAGGTCAATATTAATACTGACCTCTTTATCCTTAATTAATCTACTTATTCAGATTGAATAGTAAATGTTCACGGATTCTGTTCTTTTTCAGTTTACCCAATATTTCTGTGATCTTTATGATGGATAAATAAACAGAGCCATTAAGTGACAATGGACATTAACTTAGTTTGGTATGCCAGGCGACACTACCATTTATTTAAAATAAATCAACTAAATTAACACCATTACACTTGATTGACATGATTTCACTTTCTTTCAAATAAATACGTCAGCACACTTAAATTTAACACAACAGACATAAATATTAGATGTTAAGCATATTTAGTCTGTGGGCTCTTTAACTTAAAAAATATAGTTTCCAGCTTAGGTTGAGAGGGAAAAGAAATAGGAAAGATTTATGGAGGAAGAAAAGTTAAGAGTTTTAGGGAGTTATCTTGATGTGTTTAACCAGAAACATGGCAGTTCTCCGGCCGATTAAAGCTACACGTTGGTACCCTTGGCAAAGCATTTGACGACTTGTTACCTCGTGAAGATGGTCAGTCTCCCTCGGTCCAGTTTGGTCAGTTCGTTTACCATTCTCAGCGTCTCCAGACGTGCGCCTTGACTCGAACCGAAGTAACGGCAGCTCCTGGTGCTGTTGTTCAAGATAAGACGTTCCTTAAAGGAATGTCAATAAAAGAGAGCTTTTCAGCTGTTGAAGATGGCTTATAACTTGGCATGTTATAAGTCTTTAACTGAATGACGTGTCCTTAGCGTGTGACTAGACGATCATCAGTTCTTTGGAGAAGACCATGGTTTGAGGCTTACTCCAGCAGACTTCTTGAGAAAGTAAAATGTGAAGGTTTTAACTGAGACGTGACCCAGAAAATGTGTTCTTTCTGATTGGCCGAATGGCATCATAAGTTGATGTGAGGATGACATCAACATGTTGAAAGGGGGTCAAAAGATTAGTTTGTCAGAAAGATAAAGTGTTAGTTTCAGATGTCAGCATTTTATCATAAAACTGATTCCTTTGCTTTAACACTTTAACAAAATACTGTTGGTTTGATTAAAACAACGTCATTAAGCATCACATATGGGACCTATTAATGATAATAGCTTGATTATTAAATAGGACAAAAACAAAAGTCTCTGGATGTCTAGATTGTCCTGAGCTCAAGCTAAAATGAATGAGATAAAGTGTTCCTTTTATCTTCACATGCAAGTTCGAGAGGAGAGGAGAAATCCTCCATGTACAACATTTTGAATTAAGCAGAGTATTTGATTTATCTGACATTAAAATGTACTGATGCTCTTACAAATAAAATTATTCATTTGATCACATCAGCCTAAAATCAAAGATAGAAATAGTCTCTTATTGGTGACTATGTTATCAGATTATAGCTAAATGAATAATTTTGTAGTAAATGTCTTGCTTTACTGAGAGGTCAGTAAAGGTCATCACTGGACAGTTCAAAAACCTTAATTTGACCCTGGGTAGGTCCACTACAGATGTTTTGGACCATCTGGTTCTAGATGTTGTGGACCAGCTGGTTATGGAAGATGTGGACCATCTGGTTTTAGATGTTGTGGAATAGCTGGTTTTAGATGTTGTGGACTAGCTGGTTATAGATGTTGTGGACTAGCTTGTTTTAGATGTTGTGGATCAGATGGTTCTGGAAGTTGTGGACCAGCCGGTTTTAGATGTTGTGGAACAGTTGGTTTTAGATGTTGTGGACTAACTGGTTTTAGATGTTGTGGACTAGCTGGTTTTAGATGTTGTGGACTAGCTGGTTTTAGATGTTGTGGACCAGATGGTTCTGGAAGTTGTGGACCAGCTGGTTTTAGATGTTATGGACCAGCTGGTTTTAGATGTTGTGGACTAGCTGGTTTTAGATGTTGTGGACTAGCTGGTTTTAGATGTTTTGGACTAGTTGGTTTTAGATGTTGTGGACTAGCTGGTTTTAGATGTTGTGGACTAGCTAGTTTTAGATGTTGTGGACTAGCTGGTTCTGGAAGTTATGGACCAGCTTGTTCTGGAAGTTGTGGACCAGCTGGTTTTAGATGTTGTGGACAAGCTGGTTTTGGATGTTGTGGACTAGCTGGTTTTAGATGTTGTGGACTAGCTGGTTTTAGATGTTATGGACTAGTTGGTTTTAGATGTTGTGGACTAGCTGGTTCTGGAAGTTATGGACCAGCTGGTTTTAGATGTTGTAGACTAGCTGGTTTTAGATGTTGTAGACTAGCTGGTTTTAGATGTTGTGGACTAGCTGGTTTAAGATATTGTGGACTAGCTGGTTTTAGATGTTGTGGACTAGCTGGTTTTAGATGTTGTGGACCAGCTGGTTTTAGATGTTGTGGACTAGCTGGTTTTAGATGTTGTGGACCAGCTGGTTCTGGAAGTTGTGAACCAGCTGGTTTTGGATGTTTTGGACCAACTGGTTTTAGATGTTGTGGACCAGCTGGTTTTAGATGTTGTGGACTAGCTGGTTTTAGATGTTGTGGACCAACTGGTTGTAGATGTTGTGGACCAGCTGGTTCTGGAAGTTTTGGACCATTTGGTTTTAGATGTTGTGGACCAGCTGGTCATGGATGTTGTGGACCAGCTGGTTTTAGATGTTGTGGACCAGTTGGTTTTAGATGTTGTGGACCAGCTGGTTTTAGATGTTGTTGACCAGCTGGTTTTAGATGTTGTGGACCACCTGGTTTTAGATGTTGTGGAACAGCTGGTTTTAGATGTTGTGGATTAGCTGGTTTTAGATGTTGTGGACCAGCTGGTTCTGGAAGTTGTGGACCAGCTGGTTTTAGATGTTGTGTACCAGCTGGTTCTGGATCTTTTTGACCAGCTGGTTCTGGAAGTTGTGGACCAGTTGGTTTTAGATGTTGTGGACCAGCTGGTTCTAGATGTTGTGGACCAGCTGGTTTTAGATGTTGTGGACCAGCTGGTTCTGGATGTTGTGGACGAGCTGGTTTTAGAAGTTGTGGACCAGCTGGTTTTAGATGTTGTGGACCAGTTGGTTTTAGATGTAATAGACCAGCTGGTTCTGGAAGTTGTGGACCATCTGGTTTTAGATGTTGTGGACTAGCTGGTTCTGGAAGTTATGGACCAGATGGTTTTAGATGTTGTAAACCAGCTGGTTTTAGATGTTGTAGACTAGCTGGTTTTAGATGTTGTAGACTAGCTGGTTTTAGATGTTGTGGACTAGCTGGTTTTAGATGTTGTGGACTAGTTGGTTTTAGATGTTGTGGACTTGCTGGTTTTAGATGTTGTGGACCAGCTGGTTTTAGATGTTGTGGACCAGCTGGTTCTTTATGCTATGGACCAGCTGGTTTTAGATGTTGTGGACCAGCTGGTTCTGGATGTTGTGGACCAGCTGGTTTTAGATGTTGTGGACCATCTGGTTTTAGATGTTGTGGACTAGCTGGTTTTACATGTTATGGACCAAATGGTTTTAGATGTTGTGGACCAGCTGGTTTTACATGTTTTGGACCAGCTGGTTATAGATGTTGTGGACTAGCTGGTATTAGATGTTGTGGACCATCTGGTTCTAGATGTTGTGGACCAGCTGGTTATGGAAGATGTGGACCATCTGGTTTTAGATGTTGTGGAATAGCTGGTTTTAGATGTTGTGGACTATCTGGTTATAGATGTTGTGGACTAGCTTGTTTTAGATGTTGTGGACCAGATAGTTCTGGAAGTTGTGGACCAGCCGGTTTTAGATGTTGTGGAACAGTTGGTTTTAGATGTTGTGGACTAACTGGTTTTAGATGTTGTGGACTAGCTGGTTTTAGATGTTGTGGACTAGCTGGTTTTAGATGTTGTGGACCAGATGGTTCTGGAAGTTGTGGACCAGCTGGTTTTAGATGTTATGGACCAGCTGGTTTTAGATGTTGTGGACTAGCTGGTTTTAGATGTTGTGGACTAGCTGGTTTTAGATGTTTTGGACTAGTTGGTTTTAGATGTTGTGGACTAGCTGGTTTTAGATGTTGTGGACTAGCTAGTTTTAGATGTTGTGGACTACCTGGTTCTAGAAGTTATGGACCAGCTTGTTCTGGAAGTTGTGGACCAGCTGGTTTTAGATGTTGTGGACAAGCTGGTTTTGGATGTTGTGGACTAGCTGGTTTTAGATGTTGTGGACTAGCTGGTTTTAGATGTTGTGGGCCAGCTGGTTCTGGAAGTTGTGAACCAGCTGGTTTTGGATGTTTTGTACCAACTGGTTTTAGATGTTGTGGACCAGCTGGTTTTAGATGTTGTGGACAAGCTGGTTTTAGATGTTTTGGACCAACTGGTTGTAGATGTTGTGGACTAGCTGGTTCTGGAAGTTTTGAACCATTGTGTTTTAGATGTTGTGGACCAGCTGGTCATGGATGTTGTGGACCAGCTGGTTTTAGATGTTGTGGACCAGTTGGTTTTAGATGTTGTGGACCAGCTGGTTTTAGATGTTGTGGACCAGCTGGTTTTAGATGTTGTGGACCACCTGGTTTTAGATGTTGTGGAACAGATGGTTTTAGATGTTGTGGACTAGCTGGTTTTAGATGTTGTGGACCAGCTGGTTCTGGAAGTTGTGGACCAGATGGTTTTAGATGTTGTGGACCAGCTGGTTCTGGATCTTTTGGACCAGCTGGTTCTGGAAGTTGTGGACCAGCTGGTTTTAGATGTTGTGGACCAGCTGGTTCTAGATGTTGTGGACAAGCTGGTTTTAGAAGTTGTGAACCAGCTAGTTTTAGATGTTTTGGACCAGCTGGTTTTAGATGTAATGGACCAGCTGGTTCTGGAAGTTGTGGACCATCTGGTTTTAGATGTTGTGGACTAGCTGGTTTTAGATGTTGTGGACTAGCTGGTTTTAGATGTTGTGGACTAGCTGGTTTTAGATGTTGTGGACTAGCTGGTTCTGGAAGTTATGGACCAGATGGTTTTAGATGTTGTAAACCAGCTGGTTTTAGATGTTGTAGACTAGCTGGTTTTAGATGTTGTAGACTAGCTGGTTTTAGATGTTGTGGACTAGCTGGTTTTAGATGTTGTGGACTAGTTGGTTTTAGATGTTGTGGACTTGCTGGTTTTAGATGTTGTGGACCAGCTGGTTTTAGATGTTGTGGACAAGCTGGTTGTAGATGTTGTGGACCAGCTGGGTCTGGATGCTATAGACCAGCTGGTTTTAGATGTTGTGGACCAGCTGGTTCTGGATGCTATGGACCAGCTGGTTTTAGATGTTGTGGACCAGCTGGTTCTGGATGTTGTGGACCAGCTGGTTTTAGATGTTGTGGACCATCTGGTTTTAGATGTTGTGGACTAGCTGGTTTTACAT
>JBBPBX010069886.1:0-15135 GCA_038048925.1 Garcialebias charrua
ATATGTAATAATTGTTCCATATTTAATCTATTGTAATGAAGTTTGGGGAAAAGCATGCAAAACAATTACAAACCATGTTTTTATTTACAGAATTATTAGTAGGAAGTGCTATGGTCACCCAACAAATAGATTATTTCATCAATTGAAATTATTAAAATGTTATGATTTGGTTGAACATAGTATTTTACAAGTCATGTATAAAACTCATAAAAATATTACCCCCAAATATTCAATTACAATTTGTTTAAAAAAAAAAGAGTCATTATAACCTGAAGGGAATGTAAATGTTTGTAAAACCTTCATTTAGAACTAGTGTGAAGGAGCTGTGTTGTAAATCAGGAAACAGAATTGTGGAGTTGACTTGATTGATATCATCATAAACATTTATAAAACTATTTATGTTTTAAAAGATGATTAAAGTTGTTGGGAACGTATAATGCAGGTGAAGGATACCTGTTTTTTTTCCTCTTAGTTCAAAAGTGTCAAAAGCATCAGGCGACACACCTCTGTTGTCATCAGCTGTCAATAAAACAGAGTCTGCACGCACCTGAAAGAAAGAAAAAAAGAGTATCTAAATGGTAAATAATAAATTGATTTGTTATAAAACCGTGTGGTTTGCCCATAACACACTTGTTTTTTAATTACTTAAAATGTAAAATTTCTGATGTCGTATTCGCCCTACGTGTTATTCCAAATTCCACAACACTTGATGCCAATGATTCCAAACATAAACATAAGATTAATTTAAAAACTAATCTATGAGTAAACAGACCTCAGCGAGAAACGTTAGCATTAGCATTAGCCTACGGTCAATTATTGTTAAACATACACGGAAGTTTATCAAATGTAATGATTTAATTACTTACTTGGAATATTAAATCAATGTTGTTGACGGTTAGATCATCAGCTCTCAATTAAATGCGTTGATTCCCTCTAAATAAGACAACGTATCCTTTTTACACTCAGAGGTCTTCATTTCCGGTTTAAGGTCCGAATGAATAACTTCAAAATAAAAGCTCGTCTTTGGTTTAACCGTTGCAGTTAAACAAACAAACAAAACAAAACGTACCCTTTTTTTATTTTTGGCAATTCCGTTTTTCTAATTTCGTTTGAAAAACGAAATAATGAAAAAACCGTTTAAAAACCGTTTTTGTAATTTCGTTTTAAAACGAAAAAACCAAATAACCAAAGCTTGTTTGGTTATTTGGTTTTTATTTTGAAACGGAATAACGAAAGAACGAACCATACACGGATTGAACAAGCTCCACTAGGTCCAAAAACAAGTACCTCAGTCTTTTTTTCAATAAAGTGCAGAAAGTTTAGGGCCATCCAAGCTTTAAGATCCTCGAGACACGATAAAAAAGGTTTAATGGACCAGGCATCAACTCGCCTCAAAGGCACATAGATTTGGCAATCATCAGCATAGCAATGAAAGGAGATGCCATGTTTTCTAAAAATCAATCCTAGAGGAAGCAGATATAAAGAAAAAAGCAATGAAAATTGATCCCTGAGGTATGCCACATGACAAAGGAGCAGAAAATGATTCAAACCCAGAAATTTTTACAGAAAATGTTCTGTCAGCCAAATAGGACCCCAACCACTCCAGAGCAGTCCCACCCACGCCTACTTGGTGCTGTAGACGTGACAATAAAATGCTGTGGTCCACTGTGTCAAATCCAACAACACAAGGATCACATCACATGATCGCCCGAGTCACATGCCAGGAGGATGTCATTAAAAACTCTCAACAGAGCTGACTCTGTGCTATGGAGAGTTTTAAATCCAGACTGGAACACATCCATGATGTTATGTGCATCCAAGAAGGGTTTTAACTGAGCATAAACAATTTTTTCCAAGATTTTTGATAGGAGGAGAAGCTTAGAGATGGGCCTAAAATTCCCAACACAGTGGGATCAAGATCGTTTTTTTTTAACAGGGGCTGAACAACAGCATGTTTAAAATTGGCAGGGACTACTCCAGATAGCAGACTACTGTTAAAAAGGTTAAGAACCAAGTGATTAAAACAAGGGAAAACCTCTTTAAAAAAGTGTGGTTGAAGAGCATCACATGGAGAACCAGAAGGTTTAATCTGAGTGACCATGTCCTCTAAAAATGACACAGTCACCGGCTCAAACTGATTGAAGGCAGCAGAGCAGGGGACACACACAGAGGGGTCAGAGTTTGGGCGTAAGATAGAAGCCCTTATAGAGGTAACCTTATCAATAAAAAACTGCATAAAATTATTGCACAACTGAGTGGATGCATCAAAACTAGGTGTCTGTGGAGTTTAAAAAAGAGTCAATGGTACTAAAAAGGACACGTGGATTGTGGCTGTGTGATAAAATCAAGTTAGAAAAATTGTCCTTTTTGGCTGCTTTAACTGTGTCCTGATAATTGCGCCAACAGTCTTTAAAAATTTGAAGGGATACCTGCAACCTGTCCTTCCTCCACCTTCGTTCCGCTCTGCGACAGTCCTGTCTGACAGCTCGAGCTGTTATGTTCTGAAGCCAGGGTTCAAGTTTAAATCCAGGCTGTTTGGTCTTTAAAGGAGCCACAGTATCTAACACAATCAGACAGGATGAGTGGAGCCAAGAACTAAGATCCTCAGCATCAGTTGAGGCAGGTGGACAGAGTTGGCAGAAAAACTCAGTAAACTGGCCAGCAGTGGACGGGTTAATAATCCGACAGCTCTGAGCAGGAGTGTGAGTTTTAAGAGGAGCATATGTGAGAAGAGTCTGGAACGTTATTGGCATATGATCAGAGATGATGGAATCATGAATTTCTAGATTAGATACAGGTAATCCCAAAGAGAGCACAAGGTCGAGTGTGAGACCTTTAATGTGCGTCGGAGCAGACAGAGAAAGCACCAGATTAAAAGAGTCAATAAGAATTAAAATTTCTTTTACCAGAGGTTTGTCTGAGCAACAAACATGGATGTTGAAGTCGCCAACCAGTTGGAGTCGATCATATCCAGTCACTATCTCAGAAAGAAAGTCTGAAAAGTCACTAATAAAATCCTTATATTTGGGTGAACGGTAGATGATGGCACAGAGTGTGGGGTCAGAACAACCCACTTCAAAGGCTGTCAGCTCAAAGCTGGTGAAGTGATGCTGTTTAAAACACTGTTTACAGCTGAAAACATCTTTATACACAGCTGCAGTTCCTCCTCCTCGGCCTGATGCCTCATCCTCACCTAAAGCATATCGCGCTTCCAAAAATCTCCAAACGCACTGTACTGGCTGCTTGTCAACAGATGACTGTCCTCATCTAACGCGTCTGCAGTGGGAGGAGGAGCGTGTTGGTCCTCTTCCGGTGGTGGTGTTTGTTTATTTCCGGTCTCAGAAAAATGGCGGACGCAATACGAAGAATTGCCTTGTTGTACTTAATCTACAAAGCAGCAACACGCAGACGCCGTGCACAACGACGATTCTGGATTCACCCCACATTAGAGAGGCGTCATGAATTCGGTGAATTTCACCATCTGATCCAGGAGCTGCGCGCAGACGAGGAGCGCTTTCAGCGGTACTTCCGTGTCACCCGCGCCCAGTTTGACGACCTGCTGTAAGTTTCTCCTCCATGTTTACCTGTTTACATGTTGCGTGATCACATGGCAGAGTCTCTCCTGATTGGTCCTGATTGTTTGCTGCTGAGCAGCGAGCTGAAGCGAGCTGTGGAAGCACGGCATTCCGTGCTTCCACAGTCGCTGCTCGGATGCGACGCGGGAGTAGGAAACAGCTGCTGCTCACTTTCGCGCTGCTTGTATGCTGTAGATGCGCCGCGACACGACCCGCTGCTCCAAGATGCGCGTCCCCATAGACTTTCAATGTAAAGTGGCTGTTTCGGCTGCGCGAGATGCGTGCGGTGGGGATCCAGCATGATGCTCGTTGAGTGTTAAAATAGGAGCAGCCTGTTGGTAAAAGCTCCGACAGAATAGCTGACTCAGCCTCACTCAACCAAGTCATCCAGCTGATTAGAGCTAAAGAAATCCCTCAGGATGAAAGTTTTGTTTACCAGAGATCTGGCGTTCACCAAGCCGATCCTGGCTGGAGCGGGGTTGTCGCGCTGGGGGAGGGTCCCACTCAGCTGTTTCAGGTTTAGTGAGTTCACTCCGCGTCTGCTGAGCCGGGGGGGGGGAGGGGCTGACGTCGCGGGACATCCACACCAACACCCCGAACCAGGCACGCATCCACCGGATCCAGAAAACGCCAAGGCAGAAACACACCAGCAGCACCTCAGAAACTGGCTGGAAACCATTGTGCCGAGAAAAAAAGGCTTTTAGCCTCACCAGGCGCCCACCGCGTTTACCACGGCGGCAATGAAGTTTCCGCCGGTGGGGTAACGCCGGGGCCTGGCACAGGTGAGCTGGAATTCCCGTCAGAAGCTGGGGAGGGGGGAATTTTATGTTTCTATGTATTAAAAGCAGCCACGTTGTGAATAAATGGCCTCAGATCTAATAATGTTTGGCAATCATAACTCAATAGCGACTTGACTTCACTTAAAAACAACAAAATAATGACAATGACTGGGAGTGAGAGACGACCTGCCACGTACAATGGCGCCATCTTGGATCGGGATCATTACACATAAGACATTCGGCATACGACATTCAACCTAAGCCTGTCTATATAAATTCATTAGACATAAGACTGCTCCTTGAATCGCCACCATATCATGGTGGAGGAGTTTATGCGCCTGAATGCTCCTAGGAGCTATGCTGTGGGAGGCCATTATAAATGCCTCTGGTAGTGTCTCCCAACGCAGTTTGGTCCTAGGTGACAGGCAAGACAAAGAGTAATTAATAAGACTTTTGATGGACAACATAAATCAAGGAACTCATGTCCCTTGCCCGGACATGGGTTACCAAGGCCCCATCCTGGAGCCAGGCCTGGGGGAGGGGCTAATCAGTGAGCGCCTGGTGACCGGGTTCCTACACATGAGGCCCAGTTGGGCTCAGCCCAAAGGAGCAGCATGAATTTTGCCTTCCTGTGGACCAACCACCTGCAGGAGGGACCATAAAAGTCAGGTGCATGATGCCATGAGCAGTGGCCGATGGCGGGGACCTTGGTGCTCTGACCCTTGTTTACCAAAGCTGGCTCTTGGGACATGGATCGTAACCTCTCTGGTGGGGAAGAAGCCCGAGTTTGTGCACGAGGTTGAGAGATACCGATTAGATATAGTTTGGCTCACCTCAACGCACAGCATGGGCTCTGGAACTGATCTCCTTGAGAGGGGCTGGACCTTATTCCACTCTGGAGTTGCCCATGGTGAGAGGCGTTGAGCTGGTGTGGGTCTACTTGTAGCGCCCCGACTTGGTGCCGGTGTGTTGGAGTTGTCCCCAGTAGATAAGAAGGTGGCTTCCCTGTACCTTCGGGTGGAGGGACAGGCTCTGACTGTTGTTTGTGTCAATGCACCAAATGGCAGTTCAGAGTATTCGGCCTTCTTGGAGTCTTTGGTAGGGGTGCTGGAAGGTGCACCAGCTGCAGACTCCTTTATTCTGTTGGGGGACTTCAATGCCCAAGTGGTTAATGACAATGTGACCTAGAGGGGCATGATTTGGAGGAACGACCTCTCCGATCTGAACCTGAGCGGTGTTCTGTTGTTGGACTTCTGTGCTAGTCATAGTTGGTCCATCACAAACACCATGTTCAAACATAAGGGTGTCCATAACTGCACTTGGCACCAGGATGCCTTAGGTCGTAGATCGATGACTGACTGATCATCTGATTTGTGGCTGTTTGTTTTGGACACTTGGGTGAAGAGAGGATCTGAACTGTTAATTGATCACCACCTGGTAGTGAGTTGGATCAGATAGCTGGGGAAGATGACGGACAGACCCGGTAGACACAAACATGTAGTGAGGGTTTGCTGGGAATGCCTGGCAGAAGAACCCGTCAGAGATATCTTCAACTCACACCTCCTGGAGAGCTTTAACTGCATTCTAACTGAGGCGGGGGACATCGAGTCCAAGTGTCGCCATGTTCCGCGCCTCAACTGTTGAAGTAGCTGCCTTGAGCTGTGGCCGCAAGGTTGTTGGTAATTCTTGCAGTGGCCCTCCACAAACTTGTTGGCAGACACCCCGGGTTAGGGAGGCTGTCAAGCTGAAGGAGTCCAATTGGGCCTTGTTGGCTGGTGGGACTCCAGAGACAACTGAGGAGTACCAGAGGGCCAAACGGTCCACAACTGTGGCTGTTGCTGAAGCTCGGAAGTGGAAAGAGTTTGGTGAGGCCTTGGACAGTGACTCTTAGTCGGCTCCGAGGAGATTCTGGCAAATGATCAGGCGGCCGAGGAGGGGAAAGTAGCACTTTACTAACACTGTGATCAGTGAAGTTGGGGTGCTGTTGACCTCAACCAGTGATGTCATCAGAAGGTAGAAGATATACTTCTCGGACCTTTTCAATCCCAGCAGCACGTCTTCCATAGAGGAAGCTGAGTCGGGGAACTTTGGGGTTGGTCTGTCCATAACCATGGCTGAGGTTGCAGAGGTAGTTAAAAAGCTCTGTGGCAGCAGGGCTCCGGGAGTGGATGAGATTCATCCAGATTTCCTTAAGGCTCTGGATGTTGCGAGGCTGTCTTGGTGGACACACCTTTGTATTGTTGGGTGGACATCAGGGGCAGTGCCACTGGACTGGCGGATCCCTTCTTCAAAAAGGTGGACTGGAGTGTGTGCTCCAATTATAAGGGCATCACTCTCCTTAACCTCCCTGGTAAGGTCTATTCAGGGCTACTGGAGAAGCGAGTCAGATCACTGGTCAAACCTCAGATCTAAGAGGAACAATGTGGGTTCCGTTCTGGCCGTGGAACACTGGATCAGCTCTTTACTATCGAGGGGTCATGGGAGTTTGCCCATCCAATCTACATGTGTTTGGTGGACTTGGAGAAGGAATTCAACAATGTTATAATAATATAATAAATAATAAAGTTTATTTGTATAGCACCTTCCTACAATGCCTTGCATTGACCAAGGTGCTTAACAGGATAAAAAGATGAATAAACTGGAACAATAAATCAATGAAAATAGAATAGGAAACAACAGCAATAAAAGAAGGCAATGGAAATAAAAAATGCTATGGAAATAAAAAATGCTACATACTAAAATAACACTAAAATAACACAAGTAATAAAAGTTACCGGTACACACTGAAAGCTTTTTTGAACAAGTGGAAATAAAAAGGCAATGGAAATAAAAAATAAAAAATGTTACATATTAAAATACCAAAAGTAATAAAAGTTACACACTGGAAGCTTATTTGAACAAGTGGAAATAAAAAGGCAATGGAAATAAAAAATGCTACATATTAAAATACCAAAAGTAATAAAAGTTACACACTGAAAGCTTTTTTGAACAAGTGGGTCTTCAGTCTGGTTTTGAACAGAGTCAGATCAGAGGTGGCACGCAGCTCAAGGGGGAGACTGTTCCAGGCTTTAGGGCCGGCAACAGAAAATGACCGGTCTCCCCATTGTTTGTAACCAGGATACACTGGGGGGCGGGGGGCTCCGTGAGTATGGGAATGGGGGCTTGTTATTATGGGTTGTTCAGCAATGGTACAAGAGTTAGGTTCGCATTGCCGGTAGTAAGTCGGAACCCTTCAGGGTAGGAGTTGGACTTTGTCAGGGCTGTCCGTTGTCACCAATTCTGTTCGTAACTTTTAAACACAAAATTTCTCAGTGCAACCAGGGGGCGGAGGGTTTCCGGTTCGGTGGCCTCAGGATTACATCTCTGCTCTTTGCAGATGATGTGGTCCTGTTAGCGTTATCGTGCCGTGATCTTCAGCTCTCAGTGGAGCGGTTTGCAGTTGAGTGTGAAGTGGCTGGGATGAATTCGCACCTCCAAATCTGAGGCCATGGTGAAGTCACATGGCCTGAAAAGGGTGTATTGCTCTCTTGAGATCGAGGGTGTATTGCTCTCTTTAGGTCAAGGGTGAGGTTCTGCCTCAAGTGGAGGAATTCAAGTATCTGGAGTTTTGTTCACGATTGAGGGAAGAATGGAACGTGAGATTGACAGACAGATTGGTACAGCATCTGCAGTATTGTGGACTCTGTACCGGTTCATTGGGGTGAAGAAAGAGCTGAGCTGGAAGGCAAAGCTCTGTTTACCGGTCGGTCTATATTCCTACCCTAATCTATGGTCACGAACTCTGGGGTAGTGACTGAAAGAACGAGGTTGCGGGTACAGGCGACTGAAATGAGTTTCCTCCGCATTGTATCTGGACTCTCCCTTAGTGGTAGAGTGAGAAGTTCAATTACCTTGGAGAGACTCGGAATAGAACCACTGCTCCTCCACATCGATAGGCGCCAGTTCATGTGGTTCGGTTATCTGGTAAGGATGCTCCCTGGGTCCCCCCCTAGGCAGGTGCTTCAGGGCTGGGAGAAGACACTGGGGAAAGCCCATATCTGTCAAGTCTCCCGTTTTGGCCGGGAAACTACCGTATTTTACCCCTCTTTCCCGTCGTGATCCCGAATTATTATTTTCCCGGAAATCTCCCGTATTATAATATTATAAAAAAAAATTAAAAAAAACATTCCGGTGCCTCTGTCACTAGTCTCGCGAGAACTGCCACCTGCAGTCGCCTCGGTGGCAGTTCTCGCGATGTTAGGGCTGGCGCGGTCAGGAACAAACCCGGAAAAACACAGAGATGGATGTAACGAGAAGTAACGAGAGAGAACGCGTCCCTGCCAAAAAAGTTAAAGACCGTGTAAAGTGAATTTCAACATTTTCTTAAATAAACATTATAAATGTGATAATTGTAATGTTGTAAATGAGTAAAAAGTCTCAAAATTGTAGCTCAATTCATTTTGAAGTTATACATGAAACTGTGTATAAAGACATGTGTGTTTCAGGATTTTTTAGGCGTGTTTTAAACGGGACCGCGTTTCGTCACGCGGTCCTCATTAGTATAGCCCCCACCCCCTGCAGCTCCAGTCATATAAATTGTTCTTCGCATGGGTGGAGCCGTTCACTCGCGACTCGCAGATAGCATCAGATAGCAATAGCATAGATATTTTGTTCATTGTTAGCTAGCTAATCAATTATGCCTCGTTCCTGCATCTTCCCAGGATGTTTTAATGGTCAGGGCACCTGCTACTGACCGTCTCCCTCCTCAGCCTCCGGACACCGCCGCCGCCTTTCCTGTTTCTTTTCTTTCTTTCTTTTTTTTTATTGCTAAGCCTGTGCCCTACAAGTTCACAAGCTCCTTTTTTGCTAAGAAAATGCGACAGGTCCATTGCATACTTAGTTATCAACGTGATTACTCTTTATCTTAATCACCAACACAGCCCTCTTTATCTTAATCACCAACACAGCCCTCTTTATCTTAATCACCAACACAGCCCCCGCATGCGATGTGTCGGGTCGGACCGGGTGCAGCCGCGCGAGTCCGCTCATCTTCTAAACACATAACAGCGGAGTTATGAATTATAGTTGCGTCCTCAACTTTAAAAATAAAACCAGAGTTGTTTGTGCACTAAAAACAGCGTAACTCTTGGAAAAAGGAGCAAACAGAGCAGGTTTACTGATGAACCTGTCTTCCTCCTCCACACAGTTCAGCTCTGAGCGAGAGAGTCCTCCTACTTGCTCTCTGAGCTGCAGTGCTGCGCTGAAACCACGCCCACTGCTGACACGCCCCCACAGTTCCAGACTAAGAGAAAATAATGTATTTTCATGATTTTTGACACTTAATTTTATAAGGAAAACAATGTTTTTAATCAGTCAGATTTATATGGGTGATTAATAACACATATTTATGCCATGTGATAAACTAAAAACACAAATCTAATTTCACTTTACACGGTCTTTAAGACTTCGTGTAAATATGTTGAAAAATGGGACAGCGAATTTACTTTCCTAAAGTTTATTACGCGTTTTTTAAGATTTGTAACCGCAACTTTAGTGTCTCTCTCTCATGGGGGAAGGAACGATGTCCGTCAGCATGAAAAATCCGTCAAGCACAAAGGTAAGCCTGTCAGATTGTGATCACATAACTGGTTGATCACATAACTGGTTTGAAAGAGGCTGATAGGTAGTTATTTTAGATTTCTTGTAAACCTGTCTTAAAATGTAAGGGGTTCTGGACTTTGGTTGGGCTAGTGCAGGGGTCTGCAACCTGCGGCTCTGGAGCCACATGCGGCTCTTTGGTCCCTCAGCAGTGGCTCTTCCAAGCTTTGATCAAAACTAACTTTAAACTGAATTTTATTTGTTCTTATAACAACAAAAAGGGCTAGTTTTAGCAGTTTTTCCTGTCATTTCCTTTGCAAATGTGTGAATACTAGAACTAATAGAAGGAGTAAAACATAAGTTAACTTTATTTATTCGAAGTAGGATATTTAATTTTTCCACAATTAAAATAATTTACCTAGACCTGCATAGTTCATTATTTTATTTTTTAATTGGGAAAGATCACATTATTTTTCCTTCTTTATGATAATCTGGTCTTTTTTAGTCTAAAATGTAAAAATATCAACAAATCATTAGATATTTTCAGCTTTACAATGGCCAGAAAACTACAGGTCAGAAAATTGTCCTCTAACAAACTTAAAGTGGTCTGTGGGCCACCAGTTGAGAATCCCAGTTGTAGCAGGTATTGTGGCTCCGGAAACGTTTAATTTAGTGAACAAAGGGGCAGAAATGGCTCTTTTGATCATAAAGGTTGTAGATCCCTGGGCTAGTGGGATGGCTCGGCGTACCCGGCAGAAAATTTCCCTTATTTTTAAATCCAAAACTTGACAGGTATGGGAAAGCCCAGGACACGCTGGACAGGCTATGTCTCTCGGTTGGCCTGGGAATGTCTTGGGAGTCCACCCAAAAGTGCTGGAAGAGGTGTCTGTGGAAAGAGATGTCTGGGCTTCTCTGTTCAAGCTGATGCCTCCGTGACTCAACTTCGAAATAAGTGGAAGATAATGAATGGATGGATGGCATCTACATGAGTGAACTATTTCAAGCCTTTTTTTGTTGTTGTAATTTTCATGCTCATGGCTTACAAATAATGAAAAACCAAAGTTCAGTGTCTCAGAAAATTAAGATTATGAAGATGTGAACTCCTGGTGTCACACCCTAATCAGCTGAAGAACTCTTAGACATGAACTACAAATGTCTCATTCCTCATGTCCTGCCACTCCTGAACCAGAGACAACATCAGAAGTGTCTTACCTGCTGATGAGACAAATAAATGGACTGTCTCAGTAGTTCAACGTCCTTTTTTCAGAAGAAAGTAAATTCTGCATGTCATTTATAAATCAAGGTCCCAGAGTCTGGAGGAAGAGCGGAGAGGTCCAGAATCCACATTGTTCAAGTCCTGAGTGAAGTTTCCAGACAGTGAGAGTTAGGGTCCATGTCCTCTGCTGGTTCTGGTCCACTGGGTTTTCTGAAGTCCACAGTCAATGCAGCTTCTACCAGAACATTTTAGAAACTTCATGATTCCTTCTGCTGACAAGCTTTATGGAGATGCTGATTTCAGTTTCAGCAGGACTTGGCTCCTGCACACACTGACAAAGGTACCAAAAGCTGGCTGTGGAATATTCTCATTTTAAGACACTGAATTTTGTTTTTTCATTATTTATAAGTGTAGGAGCAGGTGATAAATGATTTTATTTGTGAATGGATATTAGGTCACGTGGGTAATCAGTGGTCTATATAGTAGGAACCTTTCTTTGTGAGTGCAGGTGTTCCTCCTGGAAGGGGGAAACAGTTTTCGATCGCTAAAGAAACTAGATGCTGTCAACAGATGCAAGTGTTGTGGAAATATGTATTGGCTTCAAATGGACACTGATGAGATGTAAAGAATAAATGGATGACCTGCACAATGAGTAAGGGCGGCTCTGACTTTACTTCATCTGACAAGTTAACAATCAGCGTGTCAACACTACCCCGGTGTATCACCTCAGTGACTTAAAGCAGTGGGGCCATGGACCAGTACCGGTCCATGGGTCAATGGGTACCAGGCTGCACAGAAGGGGAAAAAAAGTTTTATTTTGAAAAATCACCGGATTCTCTCTACCACATCAGTCTAACTCACTCTTGACGTAGGTCAACATACACAAGGGTTAGTTTCAGTTTCTGCTAGGCGCATGCGCAGATCAGTTCTACATTGCTGGTGAAGAACAAAGCAATTCAGCTACGTGGTCTGGAGCAGATAGGTGGAGGTGTGCAGCTGTGCATTTTGAAGGAATACACTGTATATTTTTCAACCCACCTGACAAAGATTGAATATAAAAACTATAACTAAATAAAACTATAATTTTAAAAGCTTCTTAATATCACATCTGAGCTGTCACTTCACATTTTTGCTTCTGCTCAAAAAAAATCTGTCCCTAAAAGTTCAAAGTCATGGGTAGTTTTATTTTAAAAAACAAAAATATAATTAAACGTTTTGCACTAGGCATAAGTTCCTGTGCTTCTGTGAGCAATTGGATGTGTGAATCACTGCAGGAGTTATCTGAACTTTCACCAAACTGATGACGATGATCTCAACTCATGAAGCTGTTTGTCATGCAGAGTATTTGAGGAGAAAAACGATTTAAATGTTTGTAAATTACACCAGAATACAGGAAATGGCATCTACTTTATTCAAAATTCTGTTGGAGTGGACCCCCAGACCTCTACAGTAAGAAATAATCATCCAGGAATATAGGCTTGAAATAGTTCACTCTATGCAGCGTTTCCCCTACCATTATACGTCAACAGAACCGTGCGCACCCCACTCCCCAACCACCTGTCGGTACTAATGTAAGCTAGTGTCTCGCAATACAGGTGTGCTAGCTAAAAAGCTAAAGGCAGCCTCTTCCCTCATGCTGAACCCTCATGTGTCTTTGTCCACCCCCCCCCCCCCCAAACTCGAAAACTGTCGGTATAAACAGCGTTGCTCCGTCCATCTATCCCTCCCCAACATCCGTCGACAAAAATCACAGATGAGATGAACGCCCCACCATGGCAAGTGATCTAGAGGAAACACTGCTATGTGTAATGAATATTTCACTTTCTGAAATGATTGACAAAAACACCCAATAACTTTGTCACAATATTCTAAATTTTTTAGATGCACCTGTATACAGGAAGGAACAGGTGTCTTAATATTTGTAACAATAATTCAACTATCCATAACTTACAGCAATACTAATCAACATTTATATGAAAACAATAAAACAATGATGATAAAAATACTTTTCAATGTGATGTAGTTAAAGAATTGGTTTACCTTTTCTGATTGCCACTCTTTTCTCTGACTGCTATCAACTCAGAGGTGATCGCAGAAACCTAAAGATTTGGCAGCAAAAGCAACTGCATTATATTTTTGAATCAAAACAGCACAAATTGCTTTCTAAAGTAAAAATAAATATCAATCATTACAGAATACCTTTTTGTATTACCACAATGACAAATTCTGGGGAACTGTTATAATTTGTATCATTTAAAACAGTCTGTTTTTGTCGGCGAGTAAAAAAAAAGACAAATCATATTTTGTCCTGTTCCCACTATGTGAAGGTTTTAAAAAAAATAAAATAAAACTGAGTTTGTTGAGGCTCCTCGGACTGATGAAGCACTTAGCACTTGAGATTTTTATTAATGAAAAGTGCGGTATAAATTTAATTCATTATTATTATTAAGACGTCTGGATGAGAGACAACATGTTTCAACCAAAAGAAACCATCCAGAGGACCTGACGATGTCCTTTTAGGGTGTTATATACCATAGTTAACCACCTTGGTGCTCTTGCTGCTCTCTTCAAAAAGCTGTGAGGAGAAGCGGGTGCCATTGAGAGCCACTGTATCTTTAGAGTTGGGGCCTGATGGTGAGGGACTGGAGGAGAGGGACAAAGCATTGAGCTGCTCTTCCAGAGACAAGACGACCCCATCTCCCTGCAGCTCCGATGAGTCCAGCGTCTGCATAGGCAAGAAAGAACAAATGCTTGCGTTGTCCACATGACATGTTAATATTGAAGTCTTGTGACAGTCAGCAAACGTGGGCACACCTTTTTCAGAAGTGAGAGATGGCAGCAACACTGCCGGAGACGCAGCAACAAGGACAGGATGTGGACAGTGCTGGATGGCTGCGGTGAGCTAGACACAGTGGGAGCCTGGGACAAACTGAACTCCTGGGCCACTGGAGCAAGAGGAAATACAAACATCACAGCAGGATCAGAAAATCAGGGACTTCATCTGTACAAAACAAAATTAACTCACCTTTATCAAATGGATTTACAACAGACGTGTTTCCCTTGTCCAAATCCTTCCCTTCGTGTCTCTTCAGGTATTTCTGCAGTGTAGATCTAGAAAAATATAATGTTAATAGTTTTTATCCTGATTCTTGCTCAACAATGTGGGTAGAAGAATTCAACAAAGTTACGTCAGGTCCTCTGGACAGTTTCTTTTGGTTGAATCGTTTTGACTTTCATCCAAAAGACTTCATCAGTCTGAGGAGCCACAACAAACTCAGTCTTGTAAATAGTACCTTCACATAGTGGGTCAATATGTTTGATGGTGCTAAGATGGTTTCTGGAGTCCACCCTCTCCCCCATCGACTCATTTGAGAGGATCATGGCCAAAGTGGTTCAAAATATCCTGATTCAGGATTAACTTTGACTGACTACTGGTTACTTAACTTTCTTGGATTTTTACCTGGATTACGGAACATGAACTTTGATGTTTTGAACCACTTTGGCCATGGCTGCCTCAAATGAGTTGGCGGGGGAGAGGGTGGACTCCAGAAATCATCTTAGCACCATCAAACTGGTTGACCCACTATGTGAAGGTACTACAGTAGTCCCTCGATACTTCACGGTTCGTTTCTTGCGGACTCGCTCTATCGGGGTTTTTAAAAGTAAGATTGGACTTGACACACAACTGGCTGATTGATGGATGAGCCGCACGATCGGCATGGATTCTTTATTTAAAACAAATTATTTTAAATTATTTAGCACCTGTGTAAAGCCCACAGCTGGGGAGAAGTGTCGTCCTGCAGCTGATCTCTGCTCTGCGGCTCAGAAGTGGGCGTGGCTGAGAGCACTGGCAGAGCTGAGATCATGACATTCTGTGCTCTTTTAGAGCGTTTACTTAGAGTTTAGAAACATTGTTTAGAATACTACAAGAGTGTGGGAAGGGTTTAAAACAACTTTAAATATATACACATACATACACACATCTATA
>JBBPBX010069888.1:0-18737 GCA_038048925.1 Garcialebias charrua
TATTGTAACTGGTCCTTGAAATTTAATGTAGTAGTCACCTTTTTAACTACCAAGATAATAAAATAAAAATCTGGAAACCAGTCAGGATGCAATCAAAAAAGGCGTTCAATACAGAATACACAATACAGCATACAGTCAGGATGCAATAGGCTATATGCCACGGATAGTTGTAACGTACTTCTGTTAAAATATTGGCCGCATCCCGCACTTCCGGTTTCTATCCACTGCCGTTGTTGTTAGCTTTAGCTCCTAGTAGCAGACCATGACAACGACCCGAAACGAGAAGTGGCTGCGTGCTACTGGTACTACACGTGAGTTTGGTTGTGTCCGCCCACCGGTGGGTACAGCTGTTCCGAGGAGGGGTTAGGGCGACAATTTATCGCGGCTATCCGTAGGGGGAACGTCGCTGTAGATTTATATGGATTTATATGTGTATGGTGTTATTATTGGTGTGTATGTAGATGTTTTATTAATTGTATTTTAGTCATTTATGTTCGTGTCATTCCCACTAACCAGAAGTGTGCCATCCGGCTCATGAATGCGGATGTGCTAGAACGGAAGTCCGTGGCATATACATGTAGTCTATTTAACAAAAACACGTGTGTTATGTGGACAGGTATTGTTTTATTCAAAGACTCTACCAAAAGGTATAAGACAGGACGTCTCTGATGTAGTGCTGTGCTATCAGAGTCCCTAGAGTACCAGAGGTGACCTGTAGTCATAGCTCATGGCTCCCCACATCATGATGCCAGAATTAACATTGGTGTGCCTTTCTATAACACTGGCAGGCTTGGTCAACTCCCTCCAGAGCTGCCATTCCCCAGTCAGTTCCATCTGTTGTGTTTCAGAACTGAGGTTCATTACTGAACATGCTACAGTTGTGGTGGTGCCAAAGCTGAAAGTTATGGCACCACCACAAAATGTAGCCATCTCTGATCTGGTATTAAAGGCAGCTTAGGCATGGGACAGTAAACCTGTAGTTCAGCTGATGGCAGTCATTAAGACATGACACAAAATGACACGGGGTGTTGTAAAAAGTCCAGTACCTGTGTCCGGATAAAAAGTATTAATGTTGTGGGGTTCTGCTATGCTTGGTACAAACAACAGTAATGTAATCTTGTTGTGGTCTGTTTTAGGTAAGTGTGAACTTCACAGTGTGGGTGCCATCATCGTTTCCAACACCTGGCCAGTGTGACATCTATAAACTCATGTGTCCAGCAGATGCATGATGTGACTACCTGACATCATACAAACCCCCATTGCGACCCCTCTCAAATGCCAAGCGGGTGGGGGGGTTTGTCAGTGAGATGAAAAATTGCTAAGAAAGTTAACACTTTGAAGTCACTGGTAAGCATCTGTTTAAAACCTAAGTGTCTGCTTGTGACCCCCCAAAAAAGTAAAGGGTTAAATACTGAAAACTAAATGACATGGTATGTTTTACAATAAGGAAAAACAAACAAGAACAGACATGTGCCACTGCAAATTAAAAATGAACGACTGCCCCCCAGCTGTTCATCACGATCCTCCTTCTCTCCAGGAGATGTCTGTGTCTCGAAGCACTGTCTAAATGCTGAGCAATGACCACCCACTAATTTCCTACAAAATTATTAGGAGCCTGCTCCTTTCCAAGCATGACTCATATCGGCTGGAAAAATGTGTAAAGACGTATCCAAAAAAGCTAAGTCTGGTCCTCTGGACATTCAAAAAACAAAACAAAACAAAGCAAAAAAAATGTAGAAACGTTTCGTCTTTCATCCGAAAGACATCCTCAGTCTGAGAAGCTGTGTTCAGCTCAGTCTTATAAATAGCACTCTCCCACAGTGGATAAACCAGTTGGCTGATGACAGCCGAAACCAGCTGCTCACATGATCAAGGAGGACCATCAGCCTGACGATGGATCGTTAACACCCTGATGGTTGTTTGCTATTCACAGAGGGCTGAGTGATACTAGCAATAACAGCATTGTAAGAGGGGACAGTTGAACCCGGAGGCCTCCACCTCTGTTTAATGATGGACGGTTTCTTTTCACAAAGATGGCCTCCTTTACTCCTCTCTCAAACCATTGTTCCTCTCTATCAAGGATGTGAACATCTTCATCCCTGAAAGAGTGACCGCTGGCCTGGAGATGAGTGTAGACTGCAGAGTCCTGACCTGATGATGTTGATCTTCTGTGCTGGGCCATCCTTTTGGCCAGTGGCTGTTTAGTTTCCCCGATGTAAGACTGATCACAGCCCTCCTGACACTGAACAGCATACACAATATTACTCTGTTTGTGCCGACGTAATTCAACTACCGTAATCTTCCTTATGATCTAGCAAATAATTCTCAGTTTATACTTTTCCTTATTTCAGCTCCTGCTCCTCAGTGCTGCCACACCCACTCACACTTGCCCCTTGTCTCGTTTGGCTCAGCTGTTATCTCTTTGTCAGCCTCAGTTTATGTTTACCTCTCTGTTTAAATTGTTCAGCTTGTTCACTCCTTGTGATTCTCCTGCAGTGAATTTTGTAGGTTCTGTTTGCTGCCATGACAGCATTGTGTTGGTGTTTTATCATGAAAAAATCTAATTTGGATCCCGACATTTTTTCTAATTACCGACCAATTTCCCACCTCCCATTTCTGTCCAAAGTGCTGGAGAAAGCAGTTGCTGCTCAGCTGCAGGACCACCTACAGCAACACTCTCTGTATGAGAAGTTCCAGTCTGGATTCAGAGCAGCTCACAGTACTGAGACTGCACTGCTGAGAGTAACAAATGATGTCCTCATGGCTGCTGACACTGGTTCTCCCTCCATCCTTGTCCTCCTTGACCTCACTGCAGCCTTCGACACTGTGGACCATAGTATCCTCCTCCACCGTCTTCATGTGGAGGTCGGTCTCTGTGACACTGTCCTGGACTGGTTCAATTCTTTCCTCTCCAATAGGCTGGAATGTGTTAGCCTTGGCAATGCCACTTCCCAGACAGTCGGTGTCTCCTGTGGTGTCCCTCAGGGGTCAGTTCTGGGGCCCCTGCTGTTTTCCCTCTACATGCTGCCTTTAGGTCAAATTATTAATCAGTTCAACATTTCTTTTCACTGCTATGCCGACGACACACAGCTTTACATCAGGACTGGAGCATCATCATCATCCCTATCTCCATCTTCACTCACTGTTCTCTCTGCCTGCCTGGAGGAAATAAAGGCATGGATGAATCAGAACTTTCTTCAATTAAACTGCTCGAAGACTGAGGCCATATTGATTGGCACCCCTCACCAGATACAAACATCAACTTTAACAACAATCTCCTTCTCTGGTCAAGACATCCCCCTCTCCACCTCTGTTACAAATCTTGGAATAAAAATGGACTCTCATCTTACATTTGAAAATCACATTAAGCATCTGTTTAAAACCTGCTTCTTCCATCTTCGAAACATCTCCAGACTTCGCCCATCTCTGACTTTTCCTGATGCTGAGAAACTCGTCCATGCCTTTGTCTCCTCCAGGCTCGACTACTGCAACTCCCTGTTTATTGGTATCCCTGGCAAAAACCTTCAGAAACTTCAATACATTCAAAACAGTGCAGCAAGGATTCTGTTGAGAGTTCGTAAATTTGAACATATTACACCCATTCTCCATAACCTCCATTGGCTTCCTGTCACCTACAGAATTCAGTACAAAACTGCTCTCATTACCCATCAATGCTTGCACGGAACTTCACCTGACTACCGTATCTAAAGGACATTCTTGCACCATATTCCAAGATGGCCATGCTGGAGGCAGCAGCAGCTTCACGGGCTCCCCGCTCATTCATAGTTTTTAGTAATTTTAATAGCGACTCTTTACCTGACATTGCACGAGTTATGCGTGTGAAATATAGCCGCACCGAACTGATGAGAATTGGAGCGGATTTGCCACGGGATATAGCTGAAATCGGCGGAAATAAAATCTACGCTCGGAAGAATGCAGCTGTTAAAGTCATCCACCTGGAAGCAGGAGGGGGCGTTCCTGCGGGCAGAAAAGAAAGCGCTGCTCTCGGCTTCAGAAGAGAGGCTGCCGGGCGGGGGCTGTGGTGAGGCTGCGTGCAAACGCTAAAACCGGGAAACTCCCGCTGCCGTCACTTTTCCTGTCTAACGTCCGCTCGCTGGACAATAAAATGGATTTACTTCGTTTGAGGGCGAGCGAGTCAGAAGAGATGCTTCAGTGCTCTGTGTTCTGCCTGACAGAGTCTGGATTTTAAAGGAAACACTGTTTATCAGCTTGATGACAGACTTTTCTTCAGAGCGGACCGGAACAATGAGGTGACGGGAAAAACACAAGGAGGAGGGGTGTGTGTCTATGTAAATAAAAACTGGTGCAGAGACTGTGTGGTTGTAAGGAGCTCTTGCACCGTTGATGTTGAGCAAATAACTGTGAAAAGCAGACCATTCTATCTCACACGTGACTTTACTGTGATTTTTATCACAGTTATTTACATCCCACCTGGAGCTGATGGAAATGTCGCACAGCAGGAGGTTCATACGCTGCAGAATGATAACCCTGAAGTGTTATGCATAACAGCCGATGACTTAAAAGACTGTCTCCCAAACCTCCATCAACATGTAACCATAGCAACACGGGAAGGAAAAACACTAGATCAGGTTTACACAAACGTCAGGGGGGGTTACAAGGCCATACCCAGGCCCAACCTAGGAGCTTCTGACCACACCTCTGTTTTCATGGTTCCAGCTCTCTCCCCCCCACTGAGACGCTCCAGACCAGTACAAAGGGAAGTTAAGTGCTGGCTCCAGGACAGTGGCCCCATGCTGAGAGATTGTTTTGAAAGAACAGACTGGAGTGTCTTCAGAGGAGATGCTGAAAACAGAGGATCAGTTGGCCTTGAGCAATATTCTTCATCAGTACTAGGGTACATCAGCACATGCTCAGAAAGTGTCTCCATCAAAAAATATGTTAAATGTTATCCAAACACAAAACCATGGTTAAATGCGGAAGTTCGCACCCTGCTGGCAGCCAGGAATACTGCCTTCAAGTCTGGAAACTCAGAGGAGCTGAGAAGGACTAGGAGCGAGCTGGTTGCTGGAATCAAGAGGGCCAAAGCCAAGTATGCACAGAGAATTGAGGGTCAGTTCACATCACAAGACCCACGGAGCATGTGGAGGGGATTAAAGTGCATAACAGACTATAAAGGAAGGAGTGAACAATGCCCCAGAGATCCATCTCTGCCAGATGCCCTCAACAGGTTTTATGCACGCTTTGAGGACCCAAACAGACCACCCAGCACCAGACTCACCTCACCACCGGATGAAGAGCGTCTCAGCGTTACCGCAGCAGAAGTGAGGAGTAGTCTCAAGAGAATCAACCCTCACAAAGCAACCGGTCCAGACAACATTCCCGGGAAAGTGTTAAAAGAATGTGCTTATCAGCTCTGCGATGTGTTGGCAGACATATTTAACACCTCACTTGCCTTGGAAACAGTTCCCACCTGTCTGAAGACTGCCACCATCATCCCAGTCCCAAAAAGCTCCACAGTGACTGGCCTGAATGACTATCGGCCAGTGGCCCTCACCCCGATAGTCGCAAAATGCTTTGAGAAACTGGTCATGACTCACATCAAAACATCCATCAACATGAACGTGGACCCCCATCAGTATGCATACCGTGAGAACCGATCAACAGAGGACGCAATCTCCTCTGTGGTCCACACTGCTCTCACCCACCTGGATCAGAAGGACTCATACGTCCGTCTACTCTTTGTGGACTTCACGTCTGCCTTCAACACCATGATCCCCCAAACCCTGATGGACAAACTATTTACACTTGGACTAAGCCCCTCCATTTGTAACTGGGTACTAGACTTCTTAACAAACAGACCTCAGTCCGTGAAGATCCACAACTTCTCCTCCTCCACCATAACCCTCAGCACTGGCTCTCCTCAAGGATGTGTGTTAAGCCCTCTTCTGTTCACTCTGCTCACACATGATTGTGCAGCCACCCATCCAGGCTGTCATATTGTAAAGTTTGCAGATGATACAGCTGTGGTGGGCTGCATCACGAACAATGATGAGTCCAGCTACAGGCAGGAGGTGGAACACCTGGAGAGCTGGTGCAAAGACAATAACCTTCACATAAATGTGAAGAAGACAAAGGAGATGATTGTGGACTTCAGAAGGAACAAACACACCCACACCCCACTGAACATAAGTGGATCTGCAGTGGAAGTGGTCTCCAGCTACAAGTACTTGGGTGTACACTTGAATGATAACCTCAGCTGGACCAACAACACCACCAGCCTGATCAAAAAAGGTCATCAGAGACTCTACTTCCTCAGACGGCTGAGACGAGCTGGTCTGAGTAGCCCGGTCCTCACCTCCTTCTACAGGTGTGCAGTGGAGAGCATCCTGTGCTCCAGCATCAACGTGTGGCATGGAGGCTGCACAGCTGCAGAAAGAAAAGCTCTACAGAGAGTGGTGAAGGCTGCACAGAGGTCTGTCGGAGTCAGTCTCCCCACTATCACAGACATTTACACCTCCAGATGCAGGAAGAAGGCCACCTGTATCATGAAAGACCCCACTCACCCTGCACACACACTTTTTGCCCCACTCCCCTCAGGAAGGAGGTTGAGGAGCATTAAGTGTAGAACCACTAGACTGAGGAACAGCTTCTACCCTGAGGCTGTTAGACTCATGAATAAATAAATAATAAGAATAATCACTGCAAAATATCACATCATGCTGATGCTGATCTGTTTTCTTGTTGCTGTGTTCATCTGTGACCATTTGCTCATATAGATTCATGTTCGTGCGGCTGTCTGTTTGTAATGATTTTGTTTTTCTATTACATTAGTGCTTAGTGTATTTCTAGTTGATGTTTTTCTTAGTCAATCCTAGATGTTATTACTGTTTTTCTCTTACATTTTGTTGTTGAATGTAACTGGGACCCTGTGTACATAATCTCGTTTCATCACATGTACCACATGTGGTGCAAATGACAATAAAGATTCTCTGACTCTGACTCTGACTCTGATATTCATCCACCCGGTCTCTACGATCACAGAACAGTAATTTCCTTCATATTCCTCGGACCAAATTGAGGACCATGGGAGACCGAGCATTCTGTGTGGCTGCCCCCCGCCTGTGGAACTCCCTCCCTGATGACCTGAGAGCTCCACAGTCACTGGTTGACTTTAAAAGCAGCATAAAGACTTTTCTTTTTAAGCAAGCCTATTCTGCCTCCACATGATTTTATCTTTGATCTTAGCTGATATCATTATTGATTTTACTTGATTTTATCACTTGTTTTATTTTATTTATTTTTTAAGCAAGCCTAATCTGCATCCACATGATTTTATCTTTGATCTTAGTCGATATTATTATTGATTTTATTTGATTTTATCACTTGTTTTATTTTGATCTTTGCTTTGTTACACTTTGTAGCACTTTGAGATTTTTATTAATGAAAAGTGCATAAATGAAGTCAAAGTCAAAGTCAACTTTATTGTCAGATCTGCAATATGTACTGTACAGGACATACACAGGACCGAAATTGCGTTTCTCTCAGTCCCTCGGTGCAACAGTAAACATCTAAACATTGAAACACTGAAACATATAAGAAACCTATTCATTATTATTATTATTATTATATATATATTTTTTAGCTCCTCAAGTCCTGTTTGCATTATGAGTCCAACCTCCTATGAACTGTGACCGTTTGTCCTCAGTGTTAGCAAAATATCATATAAACCAGTGGATTTAAATGACACCATCAGAAAGTAACCAGCCATCCATTATCTTCCGCTTATCCGGGGTTGGGTCGCAGGGGTAATAGCCTAAGTAGTGAGGCCCAGACTTCCCTCTCCCCAGCCACTTGGGCCAGCTCCTCCAGGGGAATCCCAAGGCGTTTCCAGGCCAACCGAGAAACATAGTCCCTCCAGCTTGTCCTGGGTCTTCCACTGGGCCTCCTCCCGGTGGGACGTGCCCGGAACACCTCACCAGGGAGGCGTCCAGGAGGCATCCTAACCAGATGCCCGAGCCACCTCAACTGGCTCCTTTTGACGTGGAGAAGCAGTGGCTCTACTCTGAGTCCCTCCCGGTTGACTGAGCTTCTCACCCTATCTCTAAGGGAGAGCCCAGACACCCTGCGGAGAAAACTCATTTCATCTGCCTGTATCCGAGATCTCGATCTTTCGGTCACAACACAGCTCTTTCTTGGCAGCCCTTCACGGAGGGCTTCTGCCTGTTTATGCCTTTGGTCTAGCCTGGCTTGGATACGTTCCAGAGCTCCCCCGGAGAGTCCCATCGGCTCGATCGGGTGTTGTAGAAAGAGGGACCTCTGACTTTCCGGGAGGTCCATCAAAGTCTTCCACAGGTGGCGCTAGGCGACAACCATTTCCACCATCGATCTGCCCTGTGTGATGCTATCGTCCCCATCATGCAGAGCATGAAGTCAGAGGCCTCTTCTGCGGCCTGTTCATTTGTTGTTACCTGGAGCTCCTGCAGCTTTTCTGTTAGGTACGCCTGCATCATGGTCGAAGCGTTCATCGCGCGCGCCGCGAGGCCCTGAGCTCGGTAACACTTATCGAGCTGTTTCTCCGAAGCACGGCAGGCCTTGCTTGGCAGTGCTGGTTTCGCGCCCGCTGTTGCGGGGGCCAGATGAGACTCCAGGGTCTCCTCTATCTGCGGGGCGCTGGTGAGTCATGCTGCCTCCCTCCCGGCGACATCCAGGAACCGAGAGAGCGGTAGCGTAATGGGAGCTCTGGGTTCAGCCCAGGAGCGCGTGAGCTCCATCAGGAAATCCGGAAAAATGGGCATTCTTTGCCTCGTTGTCAGCTACTGTTTCGCATAGAAATAATTTCCCGCCAGCCTCGTAACCTGTTGGCGAGGCGTGGGGTCTGTCCACGCGACATGCAGTGCGTCCGCGGCCCTGCGACATAAGTCGAACAGAGCAGGGACCGAGGCATCCAATTCCGGCAGTACTTGCGCCAGGTTTTGGGAGGAGTCCACACTTACCCCCTCGTAACCGTACTCACGTCTTGGTCAGATACTTCGGGCGTCGAGTCCCCGACCAGGACCGACGTGTCCAAACCATTTTCTCCCCCAACCTGACCGTTGCATTCCAGGTCTGTGTTCTCGAGCTATGGTTCGGGAGCGAGTGGTTACGTTGGGCCTGTGGCCTTCCGCACTGCAACCTTACCCATTGCTTTAGCCACTGCATCCACATGGCGCTTTCTCACAGCCGCCGGCATCTGGCTGCAGTGGGGGCAAGCGTCGGGCGATCCTAGCGCTGTTCTCGTGTGCAGAATACCCAGGCAGACGGGAAGGCCTCGTGGGTGTCCGTCGCCAACAGGGAGTAGCCGCAACAGCTGGTACAGGGGCGCGAGCGAGGGCTTGCTGTCTTGCTGGTTTTCTTTGGAATATTGGTCTTCAGTTTTCCCTTCTCGGGGGCCATGTCCGAGAAGCGTCAATGTTGTTCCTTAATTTCTTTTGTTCGAGGATGTCCTCTCCATTGCGTCGCTTTCACTGGCTAGCCTGCTACTTGATTAGCAAGGTAGCGTTGTGATGCAGTTAGCGCCATTGAGTGAAGCAGCTGCGGAGAGAGAAGAAAAGCTTAGAGGTTAAGTAGAAAACGCTGGACAAGCTTTCGCCAGCCCAGCAATACGTAGGAAATTTCTCTGTACACTCAGCGTAGGGAGCAAGCTTACCTCTTGTCGAGCGAATTCACAACAGAGAAGTTCCACGAAGTTCAGGTTTTAGCGAGGTAAAGGGCAAAAAGAGAAAGTAGGATGGGCGTCCGCGCCTTAAGTACCCAGAGGGCGGGGCCTCTGGGGTGACGCTGACGCCACCTGCCGTAAAGGCGTGAATGTATTCCTTCAGGTAATCGCACGGGGGCGCAATTTCCCATAGCAATAGTGTTGCACCGAGAGACCTGACTGATAAGGGAACATTTATATTTTGGATTTAGGAGAGCATGGGTTCTGCTATTTGGCATTGGCAGGGCTCTGTTTTATCAACTTGAAGAAGACATTGGCAGCAGTTTTGGCCATGGCAAGCTTCAGAGTCTGTGTTTGGTTTGTGCTATGAGGACTCAAAACCAGCTGATTAACAAGCTAAACTGTAAGATGAGAGACAATTTGCGAGAATCGTAGGCCACCTGTGGCTGTAGGACTCGACAGCATGTGGGATTGGTCTTGGGTAGGCTCATAACGTGGATCAGTGGAGAGGAATATGCATAAATTGGAACACTTTGGACCAAGGAAGTTCTAGAAGGACTCAAGGTTGAAGAGGAAAAAAAAATCAGTCTATCTGTAGAAATTTAACAATTGTGGCTTCTCTGAATCTGACTACCCCGTTTGGCCTTGGATACAAGCAGACTACTATAAAATTTCTCCTGGGACATGGGTAACTAGGGAAAAAGCTTTGTCTATCGGAACCCCACCACCCGAGAACTTTTGTGTAGGATTATCAGAACTGCCAGCTGAAACATCATCAGGACTATGGTCTATCTGAAAGTGCATGGACAAATCTCACTCTCTTGAGATCAAATGCATATGTAATATGTTCATAAATGCACTTGCTTGTAGAGCTTTATTGATGTCTTAAATCGTGGCCTGACAGGACAAGATGTGAAGACATCTTTCTTGTAATTCCACTATCCACCCTCATGGCTTTTCCCCCTTTTTATCTAAAAGCATTCTCAAAAGGATAAGAGACTGCTCTGTTAAAGAGCAACAGCTACGTACACTCCGCCCATCTTTCAGACGACTGAACAGACATATTCTCGTTGGATCTCAGTACAATGATAATAAAGCTTATTCTGATTCTGATAATTTACAAGTCTGTGTCAATATGCCTTATCTCATTATGTCCAGAGACTGATTTGAAGTTTATCTTTCTACGTTTTTTTTTATTTTTTATTTTTTTCAGTTTGAAAACTGGACATATTTTGTGGAGTCTCACTGGCTAAAGGTACACAAACACATCTACACTTTTATGTTGCAGCTTGGCAACCTCAGCAAACAAAATACTGACAATTTTCATTTTTTCCCCCCATAAGAAATGTCTTCAGGTGAACTACTTGTTAAAAACCTGCCTCCATCAGAGTTATATTATTTCTTTGTTTCCCCTAACTTTTATTCTGCCACAAAAAAAAAAACAAAAAAAAAAAAACATTATGAATGGTGGTTTTGAAAGAGTGTGGATTTGCCAAAAGATGCTATTGATCTCTCTATTCCTGAAATAATTTATATGGGTTGGCAACTGCAGAATAAAGTCTTATCAATGTCTGCCAAAGCCAGGCTATGGTCTCCCGGGTGTGAAAGCTCTGAGAAAGAATGCTGCTCATCCCCAACTCGAGCAGCAGAAGGAGGGAAATGAAAAGGAAGATCAGGGAGAGATGAGGCATTGGGGAATGAGGCAGTATGAGACTAGGATGATAGAAGCGAAGGAAGGCTAGGAAAACAGTGAGACTGAGTCAAACTTTTTGACTCACAAAGGAGATTGAGAATACGGTTTATACAACACAAAAGCTATGCAAACAGAGCACACCAATATAAGTTCAGTATACCAATTTTTCAGAAATAAACAAGAAAACTGTATACAAAGTAAAAAAATAAAATTCTGTATACATATACCTGAGGCCAGATTAAACAACTCTCAGACTATTAGCAAACTTCAGAATGTGTTATTTGGTTTACCCTTGCAGAAGAAAAGCTTAGAGGTTAAGTATAAAATTACAAATTATTATTTAATAGTATTACATAACCCTATAACGGTAATATTTTTTGTCCTCACATAATAGAAATGTGTATATCCCTGGTGGGGTTCGTCCGGTTCTTCCCCTTGGTCGGATCTGGGGAGTGGACGAGTGGCTCGTCCTGTTCGGGTGGTCCTGGGGACTCTGGGCTCGGGGTCCTTCCTGGGGTCTTGGGCTTTGATCGCCCTTTCGTCTGTCTCGGGCTTTGGGGGGACGGATCTCTGATGCTTCACAATCGCTACTAAATGTTCTATTGGAGGAACCTTATTCACTTATGCATGCTCACAACCACACACAAATGGATGCAGGGATGTATATGTGGCCAGCCACGAGAAATGTAGGAACAAGTCGGCACAGCTCTAACTGAGAAAAAATCAATAAACCTTCAACTTCTGAGAAATTAGTGAAAATCGTTTTTTTGCAAAATGTACCAGTTGAAGTTGTGAAGAAACCATCCCATGCTTTAAAAAACACTTTATAAGTGTTTAAACTGTTAAACTTTGTGTTAGAATTAAGTTTGTTTTCAGAGTAAAACCAAGCCGCAGTGATTTGCGTACTGGGGGGCGGGGACCCTCACAGCTGATTAACATGCGGGACTTGTTTGGCTGGTATCAGAGCTCTTCGGCCAATAACGTGCAGCTTTGAAAGAAGCACATGGCTACTTAACATCTATAGATCACCCAGTGGACACAAGGAACAAGGAAAATAATAAAATAAAGCCGATCAAAGCGTCAGAGCGGTCAGCTGTTTTTCGACCGACCCGAGGGAAAAAAAAAAGAAGCCTTTACTGCGTGCGCAAGCAAATCAGTTTCCATCCTACATAATACATCCATCCATACGTCCATCCATCCATCCACTATCTTTATTTCATTAGACAAAGCAGACACACGTAATCACCGCGCCATGCGCGCAGCCACTGCGGTAAAGTGAGCCTCCACTCGGCTCCGTGTCTGCAGCCATGGTCTGTGTCCAGCTGCGCATCGCGCAATCACACGCGTTGGATTGGCTTAGGTTTTACAAATCGCAGCAAAGAAACTAAAATTTAAAGCACGATAATGGTGCACCAATTATGCAGATTCAACTGGCCGTTTGAAAAGGTAAAATGTACAGTTAACATCGGATGGATCAGCCGTTGACGCAGCTGTCAGCTGCTGTCATCATGATAAAAAAGCTGAATGGAGCAGCGTGTTTAATTAAAATAGCCTTGTTTTTCCCAGATAATTTTGCTCTAAAATGTTTTTGTTTATCTTTATGTAAGGTTATCTTTAGAATTTATTTTTCATGTTAATATATATTTGGTGAAACAAGAAATCTTTCTTTCTTTGAAATACATTATTTGGATGAGTGGATGGATGGATGGATGGATGGATGGAAACCGACCAGCCCACAAAAGCTTAATAAAAAAGACCTACAGCAAAGATAAGGCCTTTCTGCCCTGATGACACAAAAGTCATGTAGCACCAACACCTTTGTGACATCTAAAATAAGTCTGTGCAGGAGCTTGGTGTGTGTAAAGCCTTATTTTATTTTGTTTTCCCCCTGTCTAACCTTCTTAGATGCAACATAAGCATCTCCTGAATTTACTCAACATCTTCAGCTATTATACAAACTTTTCCAGTGTCATCAACTTTATAAAGTGCATTCCTGTCCTGTAGGGGAGACCGGGTATGGTTGTAACACTTTTTGCTCCAGCACCTTTAACTCACAGAATTTTTGAGCTAGAGTTTTCAAACTTTTATACAAAATACCCACATTTGTTGACTACAAATGGCACCAATTCAAACCTCTGCAAGAATATCACAGACCTCATGAGTTCATGTCAAATACATGGTGGTCCTTTGTTACAACCACACTTGCTGGGGTAAGTTGTAACAATTAGACAAAATAAGCAAAAACAGAGGCCACACCATGTGATATGCTTCAAAAAGAGGTTTACTGAATTAAAAGAACAATACAAGAACAAAATGTCTCTCTCTCTTTCTGTGACTGACCATAACTCAAATACAGGTGGTCCCCGACTTACGAGCACATCGACTTACAACGTTCCGGACTTACGAGCTGACTAACGAATAGTAAAGTTGTACAGAACATACAGAAAATACAGCACTGGAATGTGTTTTTAGATGAAAGTGTGTTAGCTATTGTAAACAAAGTTCTGTGCATGTTTATGAACCACGTTTGTGTTGAAAAATGGGTTCGTAGTAGCGCTAGCATACATTTTCCAACTTAGTCGGGGACCACCTGTATACTGTTTGTGTGTGCATGTGTGTAAATTATTCTACTAGAACAATCTTCCTTAACATGTAGACCTATAATGCCTAAATATAATATAATGCCATATAAGGCCTAAATAATGTGCACAACCCACCCCAACCCTGTCAGCCATGTTTAGCTAGCTGTAGTAGCATAGTGGTTTGAAATTAGCACAGGAAAATGCATCACATTTTGCCTGAGAAATTACACTTTCATCTAATGTAAGTTATATGGTTTTATCTGCAACAGTATAAGTACTAAACAAAATATAGTCATGGTCAAAAAATTTACTTTCTTACCTCAAAATCAGTTTTTTCTCCTTAGTATCTGCATGTACCTGTTTCCAGACTTGACAATGACAATATGGTATTGTGGAGGAAGCGGGTAAACACTGAAATGATCATGTGAATCCTATCATATCCCTGATTGGTGGAACTGGTGGTGTTACAACTCTCCCCATGTTACAACTATACCCGGTCTCCCCTACCTTTAACACCATTTTTATTATACTTTTACTGCTGTTAATATCATAATTTTTACCATTGGTGTGTGATACTGTTCATTAAATTTTTAAACCTCTTTTATGTTGTGTGTGTGAAGCACCTTGATAACAGTTTATCTGTTTTTTTTTTTCATTCAAGCTTTATTTATACAGGCTAGCCTCGTTGAGCCACGGGGACTCATTTACAAGAGGGACCTGTCTCACTCACACCTAGGGTCAATTTTAGAGTTACCAATCAGCCTTACATGCATGTTTTTGGACTGTGGGAGGAAACCGGAGCACCCGGAGAAAACCCACGCATGCACGGAGAGAACATGCAAACTCCACCCAGAAAGGCCCCCAGACCGGGATTTGAACCGGGGACCCTTTTAACTGTGCTATATAAATAAAATTGACTTGACTTGACTACTGTAGTTGTGACCCTTATTTTTTGGGGTGGGCTGTAACAAAACAATTAACATTATTAATGTGTAAAACATGTCACAATAACATAAAATACAATTCTTTGTATTAATGTTGTTTTTTTAAAGATCAAAAGGAAGTTTGCCAGTAGGAGTGTAGGAAAAAATAGATTTTTTAAAGAAAGACTCTGGATTCTTAGTCCTGGCGATTCAGAATCAATTCTAAATGCTCCAAAATCAATTTTTAAACATGTTTAATTTTACCCTGATGCATGCTCAATAATCCAGGTACAAAAATCTAAAAAAGCTAAGTCTGGTATTCAGCTCAGTCTTAACACCCTCTCACAGTGGATGAACCAGTTTGCTGATGACAGCCGAAACCAGCTGCTCACATGATGGAGGACCATCAGCCTAACAATGGATCGTTAGCACCCTGATGGTTGTTTGCTATTCACAGAGGGCTGAGTGATACCAGCAATGACAGCATTATTGTCCCCCTCTTATAATGCTTGAGTTAAAGGTTACTACACTTTGGTAGGCTGAAGTCTGTTTTTGTCTGTATATTTTGAATTATTTGTATGTGATGGACTGGAGACCTGTCCAGGTGTCCCACGCCTCTCGCACAGTGATGACTGGACATGGACACCAGTGAGCCCCATGACTCTTAAAGGAAGAAGTGGTTAAAGATGATGGATGGATGAATTATTTGTTCCTATATTTTTATTTTATTGTTTTAGAGGAATCCAGGCAACTAAGCTAACCTAATACAGTACTGGTAATTCAAGTTACAGCATTTAATGCATTCCTGTATTATTTGTTTGTATTTTTGGTATGAATATCAAATGATTCAAAAACTTTGATAAAGTACAGAACCTACAATTATTGTTTTAAATAAATGTTCTATTTGTTTACATTGTTGTTAATGTTTTCAGTTTAAAATTATTGTTTTAAATAAATGTTCCATTTGTTTACATTGTTGTTATTCTCAGTTTAAAATTATTGTTTCAAATAAATGTTCCATTGGTTTACATTGTTGTTTAATATTCTCAGTTTAAAATTATTGTTTTAAATAAATGTTCTATTTGTTTACATTGTTGTTAATGTTTTCAGTTTAAAATTATTGTTTTAAATAAATGTTCCATTTGTTTACATTGTTGTTATTCTCAGTTTAAAATTATTGTTTCAAATAAATGTTCCATTGGTTTACATTGTTGTTTAATATTATCAGTTTAAAATTATTGTTTTAAATAAATGCTCCATTTGTTTACATTGTTGTTTATTCTTTTCAGCTTGTCAGTTACAAAGCTGAAACTAAATTTATGACCATTTTAATAGAAAAATCATTTTTGAATCAAAAATTGTTTCTGAATCGAAAAATTGATTTTGAATCGAATCGTGATACCAAAAATCGGAATTAAATCAATTCTCCAGACACAGAGATTCATACCCCTATTTGCCAGCAAAGCTGAAGTTCTGCACACCTTCCTAGGCTGTGAGTCTGTGTTGACAGTCAGTTCTGGGGGTTGGGTTAACGCAAATTAATGTAAATGAACAGCAATTGTTAACACCCCCAGGTAATGCTTCTGGAATGGGGACATTCTTCCAAAACTTTGAAGCCTGTTTTCTCCCTAATCTTATTTGCAGATTGCCAACATTGAAATGGCTGTATCTTCTTCATTTTTTTTTTGAGCGACATGTGTTTGGCATCATCGGATAGCTTAGAACCCACACTTTAAGATTCTGTAAATAACTCAAAATGACCCAGGGGAGACTTGTTCCTGGTTTTGCCACGGCCAGTCACATATGTAGATATATGTAGATGGGTATGTAAATGAATATAAATATATATGTATGTATACTGTATATATATTTGTAGGTATGGGTATGTTTATATATAGAAATCTAATGCAAGGTCATGAATATTATCAGTCTTTATGCTTGTATGTTTCGTTGCTGTGTTCTGTCATGTGCTTTGCAGGATTGTGGACGGAGGTTTGGTGTGTTTGCCTTGTGCTCTTTTTGTGGATAATTGTTGTTTTGTTGTCTCACTTTCTCTTTTCTTTCTTTCTCTCTATTAAAAATAAAAAAATTAAAAAAAATAATAAAAAGAAATGGTTATATCCTACATGGTCTGAAACCTTATTTCATTTGGTGATAAATTTGAAGGTGGTTGTCTGGGTAGAGAATCTGAAAGTTATGCACCATAACTCATGTTCCCTGAAGGAAGGGAACGAGGTACAACATAAATGCATGGGAAATTGCGCTCCGCGCGATTACCTGAAGGAATACAATCACGCCTTTACGGAAGGGGCGTCAGCGTCGCGCCAGAGGCCCTGCCCTCTGGGTACTTAATCCGCTGATGCCCATCCATCATTCTCCAAAATGCACTTCACCGAGCTTTTAGCATTGAAAGGGCCAGGTATGTTGCACCTCGTTCCCTTCATTCAGGGAATGAGTTATGATGCATAACTTTCAGTTCCCTTATCAGTCATGTCACTCGGTGAAACATAAATGCTATGGGAACATAATTCAATCACGCCCTTGAAATGCTCAGTAAAATGCATGCTAGTGTGAACGTCCGCCTTTATTCAGCAGGCATCCCAAGGTTGCTTTCTACTGAGTGTTAGAAAGGACAGCCTGAGTGACATCACACGCAGTAACATCCAAACTGTAATGCTTTGCAAACGTGTTCATTGAGCTCCAGTTCGCAGCAGCACAGATGTCTGCAACTGGTACACCCTTGAACAGTGACCACGAGGTGGCCAAGCCCCGAGTGGAGTGAGCGTGCACTCCAGAGGGCACCTGTTGACCTTTGCTACTGTACGCCCTTTTTATGGCCTCAGTCACCCAATGTGAGAGGCGCTGCTTTGATAGGGCCTTCCCTGTAGCTGGTGCAGCAAAGCATACAAACAGTTGATTTGTTTTTCTCCATTCAGTTGTTCTCTGCATGTAAGTGCTTAAAGCTCTCACGGGGCAGAGAGCCTTCAGCCTTTCCTGTTCCTGAGTGAGGACAGGAGCAGGTGGAAAAGAAGAGAGATCAAAGTCCAGACTTCTGGGGTTTTAAGTCAAACCCTTGGGGATATATGCAGGATTAGGCCTTATGGTGACCTTTGACCCATCAGGGTCAAACCTGGTACACATTGGATGTACGGACTAAGCATGGAGGTCACCCACACGTTTCGTCGAGCAATGAGCCAGGAGAAGAGCGGTCTTATAAGATAATAAATCAATCTTAATCTCTCTCAGTGGTTCGAATGGAGGGTCACAGAGAGCCCCCAAGACCATATTAAGATCCCATCCAGGGGTCAAGATCCTGCTGGGGGGTCTCTTCCTTAGCACGCCCTTCATAAATCTTATTATGAGCGGGTGCGCACCAGGCGTCCTGCTCCCCCAGCCCTTGTGACAAGCTGAAATTGCTAATAAGAACACCTTAATCGTTGAGAAAGAGCGGCCTTTCTCCAACAAGTCCTGAAGAAAGGTGAGGAGCTGGGCCAAGTCACAAGAATAAGAAATAATATTTATTTCTGTGCACCAAGCTTAAAAAATACACCATTTTCGGTCGTAGAGAGACTGTGTTGACATAGCTCGTGCGTTTTGAATGGTATTACCACGTTCTCAGGTAGGCCTAAGAACATCAGCTTGTTCCTCTCTGCCACCAAGCAAAAATTTGCCACAGTTCTCAGCCTAAGTGGTGAAACTGTTACTTCTGGTGACGTGGAGGATCCTTGGAGAGGAGCAGGTGGTGGAACCAGCTCTCCCTCAAGGGCCATAATTTCTGTGGTCCCTTGAAGGCCAACCACGTTAGGGAGAGGGCCTTCCTACAGATGTATCGCCATACTAGGTATGGTATTAGAGGGCCAGCA
>JBBPBX010069889.1:0-18736 GCA_038048925.1 Garcialebias charrua
AGTTAATTCTAGATGTTATTACTGTTTTTCTCTTGCATTTGTTGTTGGATGTAACTGGGACCCCGTGTACATAATCTCGTTTTCATCACATGTACCACATGCGGTGCAGATGACAATAAAGACTCTCTGACTCTCTCTGACTCTGACTCTGACTCTAACCCAGATATGGTCAGAAGCACCAATGTTGGGGAGGGGGAGGGCCTTGTAAGCACTTTTCATGGTGGTGTAGACTTGGTCCAGTCTATTTTTGCCTCTTGTTGGAAAGTTTATGTTTCTGTGCGTTTTTGGTAATACACTCTTTAAATCTGCTTGGTTGAAATCACCAGCTATGAGGAGAAATGCTTCAGGGTGGGCTGTTTGCTGCTCACTGATGTGCACATATAGTTCATTCAGTGTCTCACCTCTAACTTCTAACTTTTAAACTTTTTTTGTTAACTTTTTTATAAACTTTTTTATTTAAAATTTTAGCAAAGGTGTGTCTTAAGCTGAATTATTCCTTAATAAATTCATGTAGTGGTCAAAACGGCAGGAGTTTAAAAAGTAGTTTCGCCATGTGCACGCGCGTGCGCACGTGAGCCTGCTTTATTTCTATATAATGTAGCTAAATAAACGCTTAAAAATATATATTTCATAGCTGACGTTATATCAAGAGGGTGCTTGAGCTGAACAGGTCACGTTGTGGTCAAATCAGCTGGATTTAACAAAGTAGGTTGACACGTGCACGTCACATGCACGCGCGGGTGCAGTCGATTGGCGTTCTTTCTTTTAAATGTAGCTAAATAAAAGCTTAAAAAATATATTTCATAGCTGGCTTTATGCCACGAGGGTTCCTCAGGTGAACAATTCCTTAATAATGTCACGTTGTGGTCAAATCTGATGGATTTAAATTGATTTGTTTTGACTAATTCCAAACCTGTCACATGTGCTACAAAAATTAATTATAAAAAAATCAAATTTTAATTCAAATAACTCCAACAGCTTACAGTATGTACATGAACATCTTGTGATTACACTGTGTTAGTTTGAAAAATATCTGCTTTGTGGTTTCTGAGATATAAGATATGTGTTAAATACTAGTAGAAAAAAATAAGCTAGGTCGACATACTTATGTCTATAAAAATCGAAATTTAATTCAAATAACTTTAACAGCTTACAGTTAGTACATGAACATCTGTGATTACACTTTGTTAGTTTGAAAAATATCTGCTATGTGGTTTCTGAGATATAAGATATGTGTTAAATACTAGTAGAAAAAAAATCTAGGTCAACACACTCATGTCTATAAAAAATCAAAATTTAATTCAAATAACTTCAACAGCTTACAGTTAGTACAAGAACATCTTGTGATTACACTGTGTTAGTTTGAAAAATATCTGCTTTGTGATTTCTGAGATATTTGATATATGTATATATATCTTACATATACTTATAAAATATATCTACATATAAAACAGTTTCTAGACTGAATTACCGGTAACCATGTTTTTCTTTTTTTACAGTTAAGAGAAAGAAGTGAACACCAGAATTTATCAACTTGTGTCTTCTGGAGGAAGCCCATGAGACAACGGGAAAAAATAATTTAGGTGGATGCAGTATTTATTTTTGTGCTTTTTTCACTTCCTAGTTTTCATAATAAAATTTTTATTCTTAAGTGGTGTCATTAAACCAAATTATCCATTTGCATTTGACTTTGAATTATCCCTGACAAAATATTACCGTTTAAATTTAATGAAATACTAACCTTTAATATTACAGGGCCAATTGAAACCTAATTAATTCCTAATCTGTACCTTACTGTAAAAATAGTTTAACTGATTACAGGGCAGTGCGATCGATGTGTTAAGCAATGTTAACAGGAACCTTGTGCATATATGAGAATAATCTTTATTATAAAGAAACAAAATGGAAAACACATGGGTTTAAAACAAGCTGAAAAGGCAATAAAGTAAGATTAGAGCATTAAATAGCTCAAGGGACATTACCGCCAACAGGTGGTGAGACAAGGTCCTGCAGGGTGTTCTTCTTCTAACGTTTAGTGGTGGCTAGTAAATAGCTTGAGGTAACACTACCGCCACCACGTGGTAGGACGAGTGAGATTCTACACCCCGCCCACAGAAGGGCTGCAGTAGTGAATGGAGACAAACCTACAAGTGAGCCGATCCGAACTGAACCAGACCGGACCAGACTGATCCGCTCTGGGCCGAGCAAGTGGAAAAGGGGCAAAAGTGCTTAAAGCTCTCACGGGGCAGAGAGTTTCAGCCTTTCCTGTTCCTGAGTGAGGATAGGAGCAGGTGGAAAAGAAGAGAGATCAAAGTCCAGACTTCTGGGGTTTAAAGTCAAAACCTTGGGGATATATGCAGGATTAGGCCTTAGGGTGACCTTTGACCCGTCAGGGGCAAACCTGGTACACATTGGATGTACGGACAAAGCGTGGAGGTCACCCACATGTTTTGCCGAGCAAAGAGCCAGGAGAAGAGCGGTCTTATAAGATAATAAATCTATCTTAATGTCGCTCAGTGGTTCGAATGGGGTCACAGAGAGCCCCCAAGACCATACTAAGATCCCATCCAGGGGTCAAAATCCTGCTGGGGGGTCTCTTCCTTAGCACGCCCTTCATAAATCTTATTATGAGCGGGTGCGCGCCAGGCGTCCTGCTCCCCCAGCCCTCGTGACAAGCTGAAATTGCAGATAGGAACACCTTAATCGTTGAGAAAGAGCGACCTTTCTCCAACAAGTCCTGAAGAAAGGTGAGGAGCTGGGTCAAGTCACATGAATAAGAAATAATATTTCTTTCTGTGCACCAAGCTTCAAAAATATGCCATTTCCTGGCGTAGAGAGACTGTGTTGACACAGCTCGTGCGTTTTGAATGGTTTTTACCACGTTCTCTGGCAGGCCCGAGGCCACCAGTTTGTTCTTCTCCGCCACCAAGCTAAAATTAGCCTCAGTTCTCAGCCTAATTGGCGAACCTGTTCCTTCTGGTGACGTGGAGGGTCCCTGGTGAGGAACAGGTGGTGGAACCAGCTCTCCCTCAAAAACCCTGATTTCTGTGGTCCTTTCAAGGCCGACCACGTTAGGGAGAGGGCCTTCCTGCAGATGTACCGCCATACTGTTCTGATCGAGTGTGTTTGGGGGCAGAGGCAATCTGCTGTCATTATTAGACAAAGGCTGAACAGAATGTCTGTTTTTCCTCTTTTTGTTGGGGGTCATGGGTCGGAGGGGTTGCACGTTTTGCAAACGAGCAGATCGCCTGACTCCAGCCCGTTCCCTGTTTGGGACAGCACAGTGAGCGCGGTCACACACTGCAGGATCACTGTTTGAGCATGGCGTATCGCCCATTGAGGATAAGGGGACAGCTTCAGCATGAAAATGTGTAGATGGTCCCTTGTGTTGAGCAGACTTTAGGTTGGTTGGTAACAGAGAGTTCAGTCCTCTTCGATTAAAGGGAAGAGGAGTCTGATTTAGCCCTGGTGCCATTTCTGTTCTGCACTGAGTGCTTACACAAGCTACAGTTTCATCACAACTGCCTTTGTGAATGTGTGAAGCTGGTGTTGGCCTGCGGGCTTCTGCCGTGGCCCTCCCGTCTCTTACTGGTGTCCGATGAATAGGGTGCCAGGAAGGTAGGTCGTCAGATTCTGTCGACGCGCACCCCTGGAGCACGGACATGTCACAGGTTTGTTTGATTTGTGTATTACCGGCCACGTGGTTTAGAACGGAGCGGGGGCTGGAGCACGTGACCCCCCTCACATGTCTCTGTGAGGAGTGTCGGGCCTGCTTGCAGACGCCTCTGGGCCTGTCTGTTGCAGACAGAGCAGAGGCACCCTACTAGGGTTTATCAATTAGGCTAACACCCTGTGAGTCGTGAGGGAGGGGGGAAAGATGGCCCCCGCCCTTTATATCTGCTGGAAGAATAGAGGGGACTGTTCTGCTGATGTTACTGTGTTTGTTGTTGTTGTTTTTTTGTGAGTCAAGAAAACAGAGAGGGACAGTTTTTTGAGCTTTATTTGTGCTTATGTGTAACAACCTATGTGACCAGCCACTCCAAATCCAGGAACAAGTCGGCACAGCTCTAACTGAGAAAAAATCAATAAACCTTCAACTTCTGAGAAATTAGTGAAAATCGTTTTTTTGCAAAATGTACCAGTTGAAGTTGTGAAGAAACCATCCCATGCTTTAAAAAACACTTTATAAGTGTTTAAACTGATAAACTTTGTGTTAGAAATCCGTTTGTTTTCAGAGTAAAACCAAGCCGCAGTGATTTGCGTACTGGGGGCGGGGACCCTCTCAGCTGATTAACATGCGGGACTTGTTTGGCTGGTATCAGAGCTTTGTTACTGGCTTCGGCCAATAACGTGCAGCTTTGAAAGAAGCACATGGCTACTTAACATCTATAGATCGCCCAGTGGACACAAGGAACAAGGAAAATAATAAAATAAAGCCGATCAAAGCGTCAGAGCTGTCAGCTGTTTTTCCGACCGACCCGAGGAAAAAAAAAAGAAGCCTTTACTGCGTGCGCAAGCAAATCGCAAGCAAATCAGTTTCCATCCTACATAATACATCCATCCATACGTCCATCCATCCATCCACTATCTTTATTTCATTAGACAAAGCAGACACACGTAATCACCGCGCAATGCGCCCAGCCACTGCGGTAAAGTGAGCCTCCACTCGGCTCCGTGCAGCCATGGTCTGTGTCCAGCTGCGCATCGCGCAATCACACGCGTTGGATTGGCTTAGGTTTTACAAATCGCAGCAAAGAAACTAAAATTTAAAGCACGATAATGGTGCACCAATTATGCAGATTCAACTGGCCGTTTGAAAAGGTAAAATGTACAGTTAACATCGGATGGATCAGCCGTTGACGCAGCTGTCAGCTGGCTGTCATCATGATAAAAAAGCTGAATGGAGCAGCGTGTTTAATTAAAATAGCCTTGTTTTTCCCAGATAATTTTGCTCTAAAATGTTTTTGTTTATCTTTATGTAAGGTTATCTTTAGAATTTATTTTTCATGTTAATATATATTTGGTGAAACAAGAAATCTTATCTTTCTTTCTTTGAAATACATTATTTGGATGATGGATGGATGGATGGATGGATGGATGGATGGATGGATGGATGGATGGATGGATGGAAACCGACCAGCCCACAAAAGCTTAATAAAAAAGACCTACAGCAAAGATAAGGCCTTTCTGCCCTGATGACACAAAAGTCATGTCCAGCACCAACACCTTTGTGACATCTAAAATAAGTCTGTGCAGGAGCTTGGTGTGTGTAAAGCCTTATTTTATTTTGTTTTCCCCCTGTCTAACCTTCTTAGATGCAACATAAGCATCTCCTGAATTTACTCAACATCTTCAGCTATTATACAAACTTTTCCAGTGTCATCAACTTTATAAAGTGCATTCCTGTCCTGTAGGGGAGACCGGGTATGGTTGTAACACTTTTTGCTCCAGCACCTTTAACTCACAGAATTTTTGAGCTAGAGTTTTCAAACTTTTATACAAAATACCCACATTTGTTGACTACAAATGGCACCAATTCAAACCTCTGCAAGAATATCACAGACCTCATGAGTTCATGTCAAATACATGGTGGTCCTTTGTTACAACCTACCCCGCTACCGGGGTAGGTTGTAACACTTGCTGGGGTAAGTTGTAACAATTAGACAAAAGAAGCAAAAACAGAGGCCACACCATGTGATATGCTTCAAAAAGAGGTTTACTGAATTAAAAGAACAATACAAGAACAAAATGTCTCTCTCTCTTTCTGTGACTGACCATAACTCAAATACAGGTGGTCCCCGACTTACGAGCAATCTGTTTTTTTTTTTTTCATTCAAGCTTTATTTATACAGGCTAGCCTCGTTGAGCCACGGGGACTCATTTACAAGAGGGACCTGTCTCACTCACACCTAGGGTCAATTTTAGAGTTACCAATCAGCCTAACATGCATGTTTTTGGACTGTGGGAGGAAACCGGAGCACCCGGAGAAAACCCACGCATGCACGGAGAGAACATGCAAACTCCACCCAGAAAGGCCCCCAGACCGGGATTTGAACCGGGGACCCTTTTAACTGTGCTATATAAATAAAATTGACTTGACTTGACTACTGTAGTTGTGACCCTTATTTTTTGGGGTGGGCTGTAACAAAACAATTAACATTATTAATGTGTAAAACATGTCACAATAACATAAAATACAATTCTTTGTATTAATGTTGTTTTTTTAAAGATCAAAAGGAAGTTTGCCAGTAGGGGTGTAGGAAAAAATAGATTTTTTAAAGACTCTGGATTCTTAGTCCTGGCGATTCAGAATCAATTCTAAATGCTCCAAAATCAATTTTTAAACATGTTTAATTTTACCCTGATGCATGCTCAATAATCCAGGTACAAAAATCTAAAAAAGCTAAGTCTGGTATTCAGCTCAGTCTTAACACCCTCTCACAGTGGATCAACCAGTTGGCTGATGACAGCCGAAACCAGCTGCTCACATGATGGAGGACCATCAGCCTAACAATGGATCGTTAGCACCCTGATGGTTGTTTGCTATTCACAGAGGGCTGAGTGATACCAGCAATGACAGCATTATTGTCCCCCTCTTATAATGCTTGAGTTAAAGGTTACTACACTTTGGTAGGCTGAAGTCTGTTTTTGTCTGTATATTTTGAATTATTTGTATGTGATGGACTGGAGACCTGTCCAGGTGTCCCACGCCTCTCGCACAGTGATGACTGGACATGGACACCAGTGAGCCCCATGACTCTTAAAGGAAGAAGTGGTTAAAGATGATGGATGGATGAATTATTTGTTCCTATATTTTTATTTTATTGTTTTAGAGGAATCCAGGCAACTAAGCTAACCTAATACAGTACTGGTAATTCAAGTTACAGCATTTAATGCATTCCTGTATTATTTGTTTGTATTTTTGGTATGAATATCAAATGATTCAAAAACTTTGATAAAGTACAGAACCTACAATTATTGTTTTAAATAAATGTTCTATTTGTTTACATTGTTGTTAATGTTTTCAGTTTAAAATTATTGTTTTAAATAAATGTTCCATTTGTTTACATTGTTGTTATTCTCAGTTTAAAATTATTGTTTCAAATAAATGTTCCATTGGTTTACATTGTTGTTTAATATTCTCAGTTTAAAATTATTGTTTTAAATAAATGCTCCATTTGTTTACATTGTTGTTTATTCTTTTCAGCTTGTCAGTTACAAAGCTGAAACTAAATTTATGACCATTTTAATAGAAAAATCATTTTTGAATCAAAAATTGTTTCTGAATCGAAAAATTGATTTTGAATCGAATCGTGATACCAAAAATCGGAATCAAATCAATTCTCCAGACACTGAGAGATTCATACCCCTATTTGCCAGCAAAGCTGAAATTCTGCACACCTTCCTAGGCAGAGTCTGTGTTGACAGTCAGTTCTGGGGGTTGGGTTAACGCAAATTAATGTAAATGAACAGCAATTGTTAACACCCCCAGGTAATGCTTCTGGAATGGGGACATTCTTCCAAAACTTTGAAGCCTGTTTTCTCCCTAATCTTATTTGCAGATTGCCAACATTGAAATGGCTGTATCTTCTTCATTTTTTTTTTGAGCGACATGTGTTTGGCATCATCGGATAGCTTAGAACCCACACTTTAAGATTCTGTAAATAACTCAAAATGACCCAGGGGAGACTTGTTCCTGGTTTTGCCACGGCCAGTCACATATTTGACTTTATGTCACTCACAACAGAAAGAGCATGATTTGTGTCTAAAAAAAAAGGCACCAGCTTTTTGTGTCGTGCTACAAACAAAGTCTGGACGTAAAGAGATAATTTCCCGTACGGCGTAGGCGGGTGATCCTGTAACGTTAAGAAGTGGTCCTGGTTCATCAGGCACGCTTCTGTTTGGTGTCCCGATTCGCCAAGGAGGTTCTGTACCGGTCCGCCTGGCAGGGAACAAATCTGTTCTTACTCCAGGCATGTTCGGTCAGAGGTGGGCCCGGCGGTGGTCTCTGCCGGTGCTCGAACTCGTACGCCGGCCACTTTTGCTGTGGGGCACGTGTGTCTGAGTGGTGTCGGGGCTGCGGTGCTCTGCTCCCAGCTGACTCCTTGGGGGGAGGGGGGGCCAAAGGTTCTCCTGGGGATGCCCACTCTGAGAGCTTCAGCCTGTTGGCGCCTCTGGTCCAGCCTGGTCTGAATTCGATCCAGCGCTTTTCCAAAAAGTCCCATCGGTTCTATCGAATGGTGGAGAAAAGGAATTTTCTGTCCCTCCGGGAGGTCAGTTAAAGTCATCCACAGATGGCGTATTGCGATGATCACCTCAGCCATTCCTCTGCCTTGTGTAACAGCTGCTGTCCCCATCATGCGGAGCACAAAGTCTGTTGCCCTACGGGCTTCATCCAGCAGCTCTGCGGTAGCTTGCTTGTCTGTCGTTACCTGGAGCTCCTGTAGTTTTTCAGCCAGGTAGGCTTGCATCATTGCGGACGCGTTCATTGCGCGCGCCGCGAGACCCTGAGCCCTGTAGCATTTCTCGAGCAGAGAAGCCGAAGCTCGACAGGCTTTGCTGGGGAGAGTTGGTTTTGTCCCGGATGACTTGGGAGCCAGATGAGACGCCAGCGTGTCCTCAATTTGAGGCACGTTGGCTATTCCCACTTCATCCATCCCGTCCACGTCGAGAAACTGCGAGAGCGGCAGCAGCATGGGAGCTCTGGGCTGAGACCAGGTGCGAGTCAGCTCTGTGAGGAAGTCCGGAAAGACGGGCATCCTTTGCCTCGTGGCGGCCTGCTGCTTTGAGTAAAAATAATTTCCTGCCAACCTCGTGACTTGTTGACGAGGTGGAGGCTCCGGCCATGGGATCTGCAGTGCGTCCGTTGCTCTGTGACACAAGTCAAACAGAGCAGGGATGGAAAAGTCCGTCTCAGGGAGCACAGGCACCAGGGTGCGGGAGAGGTCTTCTCCCTGTTCCCCGTATCCGACGTCGGCGTCGTCTGCAGAAAATTCACCTGAGGCTGAAATCGAGATCTCGTCCTCGTTCATCATGCCTCGAGTGTCAAATTCGACTGTTAAGTCCACCATGGGGGCTAGCACATCTGGGATGTCACCCCATTTGACTTGGGTGCTGCGATCCAAAGCCATGCTCTCAAGCTCCGGCGTGGGAGTCAGAGGCTCAGTAGTGTCCGGGTCTGCTGGCGCCGTAGTAGCCCCCATGGCCTTGGTGACGAAGTCCACACCGTGCCTTCTCACTGCCGCCAGCATCTGGCTGCAGTGTGGGCAAGACTTGGGTGCGTCCAGCACCATGTTCGCGTGCAGCATCCCCAAGCAGACGGGACAGCCTCGTGGGTGTCCGTCACTGAGAGGGAAAAACCGCTTCCGCTAGGGCAGGAGCGCAAGGGTGGGCTCGTTGCCCTACTGGTCTTTTATGGAAGTCTTGTCTTTCGCTTTCCTTTCTCCGGAGGCATGTCCGAGATAAGACGAGCGAGTCCTTCCAAGATCTTTTTTCTCTTTATTTGAGACGTCTCCTCCGTCGCGTCATTTTCGCTGGCTAGCCTGCTACGAATTAGCAGAGGTAGCGGTGTGACGCAGTTAACGCCGTCGAGCGAAGCAGTCTGCGGAAAGAGGAGAAGAAAAAACTTTGGGGTTAAGGAAAAATGTGCTGGACTAGCTTTCGCTAGCCCAGTAGTACGCACGAATTCTCTGTGCGCTCTGTGTAGGAAGCATGCTCACCCCTGGTCGAGCGATGAAGCAGCAGAGAAGTCCCGCGAAGAGAGAGAGTTCAGGTTTAAGCGAGGTGAAGGGCAATAAAGGGTCCGGCAAAGCTGAGCGTCCTGCCTATACGCCACTCTACACGTGCATTCTGTGCGCACATGTTCGCTGGCACAGCTCTGCTTTCTTTCTCACGTTAAATGCTCACGTTTTCGCTCCAAATCCTTGTTGTCATGTGAGCAGCTACGCGCAGAGGGGACAAACTGAGGTCGCTGATTGGCCACTTGCTGACACGCCTACTGAAATGATTGACAGCTCAGAGAACTCAGAGAACTCATCATGAGCAGCCCGCTGCAGCCCGCTGCGGTGTTCTGCTGTGGTGTTTCTACTTTATATGTTATAAAAAGTTCTAAGAAATAAAAATAAAAACAGGGAGCGCTTTTCCTGCAGCCCACAGCCCACCAGGAAATATTTAAAACCTTGCGCAGCCAGGTAGGACCTGAATTCATTCATTTCAGTCATCGAGTGAACGGAGGAAGAAGCGATTACTTGACTTTTGGCAAAAAAACAAAAGAAAAGGCCCGATCAGCGATAAAGAAGAGGAATTTAATTCATTTGTGTAACATACAAAACAGTCCTGCGCCGGGGAAGTTTATGGTCAGACACCGCGCAAGCGTGCGCGGTCGTAAAAAAAGGAGCTTTGCGCGTTCGTGCCCTGAGGGGCTGCGCGGGGCTACGCTTTTGCCTCAGCGTACGTACGTCGTACAGAGACGTACAGGGAGTACGCGCAGGTCTACTGGGGCCTTTAAAGATCAATGGATGGGCGTCAGCGGCCTAAGTACCCAGAGGACGGGCCTTTTGGCGCGACGCTGACGTCCCTACCATAAAGGCGTGATTGTATTCCTTCAGGTAACCGCGCGGAGTGCAATTTCCCATAGGATTTATGTTGCACTGAGTGACATGACTGATAAGGGAACTAGGAACACACTGGGGCCTATGTCCAGCAGTCACTGTGCAAGAGGTGGGGACACCTGGACAGGTCTCCAGTCCATCACAGTGACACCTGGACAGGTCTCCAGTCCATCACAGGGACACCTGGACAGGTCTCCAGTCCATCACAGAGACACCTGGACAGGTCTCCAGTCCATCACAGGGACACCTGGACAGGTCTCCAGTCCATCACAGAGACACCTGGACAGGTCTCCAGTCCATCACAGGACACCTGGACAGGTCTCCAGTCCATCACAGAGACACCTGGACAGGTCTCCAGTCCATCACAGGGACACCTGGACAGGTCTCCAGTCCATCACAGAGACACCTGGACAGGTCTCCAGTCCATCACAGGGACACCTGGACAGGTCTCCAGTCCATCACAGAGACACCTGGACAGGTCTCCAGTCCATCACAGGGACACCTGGACAGGTCTCCAGTCCATCACAGAGACACCTGGACAGGTCTCCAGTCCATCACAGGGACACCTGGACAGGTCTCCAGTCCATCACAGGGACACCTGGACAGGTCTCCAGTCCATCACAGGGACACCTGGACAGGTCTCCAGTCCATCACAGGGACACCTGGACAGGTCTCCAGTCCATCACAGGGACACCTGGACAGGTCTCCAGTCCATCACAGGGACACCTGGACAGGTCTCCAGTCCATCACAGGGACACCTGGACAGGTCTCCAGTCCATCACAGGGACACCTGGACAGGTCTCCAGTCCATCACAGGGACACCTGGACAGGTCTCCAGTCCATCACAGGGACACCTGGACAGGTCTCCAGTCCATCACAGGGACACCTGGACAGGTCTCCAGTCCATCACAGGGACACCTGGACAGGTCTCCAGTCCATCACAGGGACACCTGGACAGGTCTCCAGTCCATCACAGAGACACCTGGACAGGTCTCCAGTCCATCACAGGGACACCTGGACAGGTCTCCAGTCCATTACAGGGACACCTGGACAGGTATCCAGTCCATCACAGAGACACCTGGACAGGTCTCCAATCCATCACAAGGACACCTGGACAGGTGTCCTTGTGATGGACAGGTCTCCTGTCCATCACAGGGACACCTGGACAGGTCTCCAGTCCACAACAGGGACACATTGGACAGGTCTCCAGTCCATCCCAGTGACACCAGTCAGTCTAACATGCATGTTTTTGGTCTCTGGGAGGAAACTCACAGCACGGATAGAACAGGCAAACTCCATCCAGAAAGGCCCTCTGCTGGGATTTGAACCAGTGACCTTCTTGCTGAGAGGCCACAGCTCTACCAGCTGATCCACCTTGCCATTACATATTCAAACATTCAAGACACGAGTCTTAAAAATAATGTTAAAATATTTGTGACCTAAATTTGTATTTATTATTGTTCAAAACAAATCTGTCACTTTTCCAGTATTCAGGTCATCTAGTTGAAAACTGTTAAAAACCAGGTCACCCATTCAGTTTATTTACATGCGTTTGATCTTGTTTGGGGTCACAGTGAAGTGATAGATCTGTCGTCATCGGGGGTGGAGTGGTGGAGGAGTAAACCCTGGACAGGTCACCAGTCTGTCACAGGCCAACACAAAAACTGTCAGTGTAAAATTACACTTTTTGTGTTGAAAGAACATTTTTAGATTGTTACTTTTTCACCATATTAAAAAAAAAAGTCTGGCAAACTTGTGAAGCAGGTGTCTAACAGCAAATAAGAATGAAATAAAAAAGAGTGCCAGTGTGAATCAACAAACAGACGTGAGAACAACTCACCCAAAGTCAGAGTTATACCAACAATTATTCAATCAACACTAACACTGCAAGTGAAAAGTGTTAAAAAATAAACTTTGTGATAATTTAACACTTAATGGGGTGGACACACTCCAGTGTTATTCAAAACCAGTGAGTACGCTCACACCCAGTGACCTTTTCAAATCTCCAGTTCACGAAAGATGCAGGTGTTTGGCTGGAGGAGAGCAGGAGCAGGAGAACATGGAGAACACGTGAACTCCGTGTGTTCAAGCTCCAGTCTGGAGACTCACTCAGGACGTTCTGACGTTAAAGCAACAGCACAGTGACCTGCGGCACCACGGGGCAGCCCCGTGCAAGGAACTAAAAGGAGAAGAAGAACTAAAAGACAAAACGACAACAAAAGGAACCAAAGGTGTGGGTTTAGCACCAAACAGCTAGAAATGAAACCAGAGAAAACACACCAGGTTTTTTGTCCCATCTTTGTATTTGTCAGATGTTCAGATGGCTGAGGCTTTTTGTATGCACTGAACAAGGACTGTGAGGAATTCAAGAAATGCTTAATTATAAAAAAAAAGCTCTTAAATTTGTAGTGATACAGCACCCTCATGTCCGTTACTGGATGTAAACCTCTTCACATCTCTCTGAAACTCTGAGTGTTACACTTTTCTTGAGCTCTCAAGGAGACAAATGGACACTATTTTGTTACATTTATTTTGAATTAAGAGACACAAATCAATCAGAAATACTTCCTTTTAATTTGTGTTAATTCAGAATTGATCAACAGTATAGTCTTGTCATTTGATGATGATCTGTTATTAACATGAGTGTCACTCTCATGCTGGGTTATTTCTGCAGTACCAGGATGCTTTAATATTATGGCACAGTCCAGGGTAAAATTTTAACTTCCTTCTCTGCTTTGTCTGTGAATTAGCCATAATATTCTCTGTACTAACAAGCTCCATCTGGCCACTGGCCTAAACAATATGTAAGTGTCCTTCAGAGTTTTCCAACTCTGGGAACTGCTGAGTAAATTCATTTATTTTGTTAAAACAGCCTATAACCATTCAGGAAGTGGGCAGACTCCGCCCTCCATACAAAACTATTACTTCCCATTTTGGCTTTAGTGTGAAAGGGAGAACAAAACTCAACAACTTGTTTTTCTCTGGAAACTGGTGGAACGTTGTGGTCAAATGTCAATTAGACCTACGTTTCTCAACCAGAGTCACAGCAGAGCATCGCTGTAACTCACTCATTTCTGTTTTGAAAGAATTTGTTTTCTGAAAGTTTTATTTTGAAACCCAGTCAGGACGTTGGCCCTGGTTCCTGCCGAGAAAGGCGCACTTCACGCTCGTTGAATCAGTTATACACGCGCTGAAATTTCAACTAGATGGCTATTGGACAACACAGTCCGTTAAGTGTCCACAAAACTTCTCAGCTCTTATCTCCAAGAGACGTGCTCGTCACCAGGTAAAGAGTCGTAGATTGTATGCTGAACGTGTGGGAAAGTCCAGCCGGACTCGTTTGGGAAACGTGTCACCCTGTCTTATTTCAAAATAATTAACTTCTGTTAAACTTAGCTTTCATTCCACTTCTTCCTCCTTATTCTTATTTTTCTTAAGCCAGTAACTTTTAAGTAAATGTGCCAGCAGGAAGTTTAAACATAACTTGTCTGTTTGTTTCAATTTGAATTCTTGTCTACAGTAGTTATTAAATCAGAGCTAATCTCGATACAAATGTTTAATGTACTTTTATGATTGTCTCAATAAAAGGTTCATCTGCTGGCGGACCAACATAAGTTGACGTCTCTCGTGAAATTACATTTTGTCTAGTCACATTCAAGCAATTCAATCCGGAAAAAGGGTGAACTCGCGAATGAATTTGGGTCAGATCAAGTCTGCTCCAACTTCTTCTGGAATATTGTACTGGTCAGCAAACTGACAAGTATTATATCCCGAACATATCGTTGGCACCACTCGGTGTTCTCTTACAAATGTATACATATAAAAGCAAGTTAATTTATTATAGCGTATTTGATGTGCTTTAAATTATGAAGTTGCAGTTTCCACCATCAAAATGTAATGCTGTCTTGTTTCCACATTGTGCAGATACAAAAAGTTACATTGATTGAAAACAGATGTTCCAAATGCACAATCTGACAAAAGACTGGCAGATTTTATTTTTATTGCAAGAATCTGTCATACCATACCATACCATACCATTTTATTTATAAAGCACTTTAAACAGGAACAAGTCCACACAAAGTGCTGGACAAACAAACACGCAACAGGCAACACAGACAATGAAGTACAACACGAAAAACATAAAAACATTGCAGATCATAAATAAAACGATCCAATACAAATCAGCTGGCATTGAAAGCGATGGAGTAGTAGTGAGTTTTTAACCGGGATTTGAAAACCGAGAGGGAGGGGGCCTGTTTGATGAGCAGCGGTAACTCGTTCCAGAGTCTTGGGCCTGCTACAGAGAACGCCCTGTCACCTCTGCGCTTAAGGCGAGTTTCTGGAACTATTAAGAGTACCTGATCCTCTGACCTCAAAGCACGTGGAGGGACATATGGGTGTATCAGATCCGAGAGATCAATGATTTATAAACATTTGTACAATAATATGTGGGATCAGTAAAGTCTTATCTTATCTTATCTTATCTTTATAACACTGCCTTAGCAAACGATTTAACATCAGTTTTTCATAAAAAGAATAATTTTGATTAAATTACAATTCAATGAATGACATGCTATTAAACAGCTGAGCTTATTTTTAGGAAAGGATACCGTTCATGTCACCACAGTATTATTTTTTCTAAAACATTTTCTCATAATAGTTGATGTATGATGTTGTATCCTGAGATCATGACACAACAGACCTTAATATTCCACTCTGTGTGGAAATGGTTTGACAGGTCTCTCTTTGTTCTCATCCAATCAAAAAAACAAACAAAAAAAAAAACAGCCGTTTGTTTCAGGCTTACAGAAAATGCTGACATGACAGTGAGTGAAAGGCTGTTTGAACACACTGTACATAAAAGTGATGGGAATACATAACAGGCCCGAGAAGTTGCTAAGCCCAGCACATCCTGCTATTAGAACAGTTTTTGGGGAATTAAATCTGCAGGGATGGGTCCCAAGGTCAGACAGAGTGCTGAGCCAGGACACGTTCACTCTGTCAGAGTGTGTCAATACTGCAGAGTTCAGTCTTTGTGCACTGAGATGCTTCAACGTTTGACCTCTGACATGCTGCTGCAGCCTTTGGTTACACGAGGAGTTCCAATGCTTTTAACGTCATCTGTGTTTCCATTAGGTAATTAAATGCCGTAGCATGTACTTCCATCAATATGCAGATGACATTTGGCTGTACATGCACCTGAGGACCTGAGGATCAACGAGTGTAACCATGTTCACCAGCAGGACTGTGAGGAACATTTTTTGACCATTCTCCTTGGAGCTTTATGTCTCAAAGAGGCTGAGTGGAGCCAACATCAAGTGTCTATGATCTGCTTACACAGTGCCAACATTAGAAACGTCCTGTTTCAATCGGTCTTTTGATCTCAGGACTTACATTTGTTAACAGAACTTCAAGTTCAAGTTTCTTTAGTCTCTTATTATTTTATGTAAATTTCAATGGTTGTTTCATGTTGGGATGTTCCAGCCAAGACAGTTCAGCAAAGAGCAGTTTTCACTTCATTCCAAAAATCAGGAAATGTGAAGGACCTTAAACGGAGGAGCTGAGTGCAGAACGTCGGGCGAGTCTGGCTTGGAAACATCAACCGCAAGGATCTGCCTTAGAAAACGTTAAGAATCTGCTCTGATCACTTTTATTCCCTTAAAAACCTGGGTACAGTCTCAGATCCTGAGGTTTTGGCTGATCCAGTCGATGCACATGCATCCGTTTATTCTCAAGCGAGCCCTGACTCGATTATTACTGTCTGGACTGAGAGATGTGTCGCACGTGTCGCACCTGTCGCACCTCGATGTCGTCATCAGAACGCTGCGTCTGTAGTCCCTTGTAGTCCACAGCGCACGAAGTGACAAGGAAAACGTGGAGTGGATTTCAGTCTGCTTAAACCGGATCAAAAAGCTCCTATTCCAACTGGTATTAAAGACTGTGTAAAGTGAAATTAAATGTGTGTTTTTAGTTTGTCACATGGCATAAATATGTGTTATTAATCACCCATTTAAATCTGACTGATTAAAAACATTGTTTACCTTATAAAATTAAGTCTCAAAAATCATGAAAAAACCTTATTTTCTCTTGGTCTGGAACGCTAGGGGCGTGTCAGTGCGTGGGCGTGGTTTCAGGCAGCTGCGCTGGTCCTGCTCGTGTCCCACAGTGGAGAGGCACTGAGGCAGACAGCAGAGCCAGTAAACCTGCTCTGTTTTTATCCGAGTTCTGTCTGTAACAGCAGCTACTTTTTCCAAGAGTTACGCTGTTTTTGTAAATAGTTTTCTTGTGTGTTTTTAATCTGGAATGAATTAAAAAAAAAAAAAAAGAGTTGCACCATGCGGGATTTGAACCCGTGGGCTTTGGGACGGAAGGCAAGCGCTCTAACCATTGTCCCAACCAGGCATTACAGATACTCAGCATAAAACGACGCAGTATAAAAACATGTTATGATTTGTACGGGTGCCCTGACCATTGCGACATCCAGGGAAGATGCACGAACGAGGCATAATTGATTAGCTAGCTAACAATGAACAAAATATCTATGCTATTGCTATCTGATGCTGTCTGCGATTCGCGAGTGAACGGCTCCACCGAGGCGAATTTATACGGCCGGAGCTGCAGGGGGTGGGGGCTCTACTAATGAGGACCGCGTGACGAAACGCGGTCACGTTTAAAACACGCCTAAAAAATCCTGAACCAGAAATATGTTTATACACAGTTTGCTCTATAACTCCAAAATTAATTGAGCTACAATTTTGAGACTTTTTACTCATTTACAAGATTACAATTATCACATTTATAATGTTTATTTAAGAAAATGTTGAAATTCACTTTACACGGTCTTTAAATTAGAACTTTTCAATGTGCAATCACTTTCCAACAAATCATGTTTAATTCATGATCACATTCTGGAGAAGAACTTGGACCTCATGTGTCTTTCAGAAACTTGGCATCAACCGGATGTGTTCAGTTTGTAGGGATATAATACTAGTCAGTTTTGCTGACTGTACAAAATTCCAGAATGAAAGTTTTGTGTAGATTTTATCTGACACAAACTTATCATCAATATTCACAAGTTCCCTCTTTTTGGATAAATATCAATAATTCTATAACTTGGAGGTGATTAGACCAGATGTAATTCATATGAAACGTTAAACTTATGTTGGTACAGTAGGACTGGACCATTTATTTAACATAATTATGAATTACATCACACATTTGTACATGTTTGGATCCATCGAAATTTCCTAGAACTTACTTCAGCATAGATGAAACACGCGTCCGTAATTTCATAGGAACAACAGAACACAAGTTATGGGTGGTTTTTTTTTTGTAAGAATTTATTGAATTTTCCAAATAAACAATTTTACATTAACAAAACAAATCACCCCCCCCCCCTCTACCACCACCTATACCAGCTCTGCACATCAGTAAACACTTCCACAGTCAGGACATTAAGATGAATCCATCATAAATTGATCTAGACAAAAGAGCAGAAGAGTAAAAAAAATTACAAAACTTGCAAAACAAAGGCAGGCCCGCCAGTAACAGTCTTTCATTGCAGGAATTTTAGTACTGGGTCCCATATTTTCTCAAACACACTGATGTTATCTGCATTGCAGTATCTCAGTCTTTCCAGATGTAAAGTATTTGCCAGTTCCCCCAACCACATATCAAATGTAGGCACACAGTCTTTTTTCCAAAATCTCAAAATCAACCTTTTTGCAATCACCGTACCAAACAGAACAGCCATTTTCTCATTTTTAGTGGCTGGTTGCAAAGCACTGGAGGCCCCAATGATGGCAATAAGTGGTTCTGGGTCCCATTGTTTCCCAAAAGCTGTCGAAAAAAAATGAAATTTTTTTGTCCAAAATGAGTGAAGCTGTACACATGACCAGAAGGAGTGTGTCAAGTTACCAGTAGCAGCCTGACAGCGATTACAAATTGGAGACACGCTTGTAAAAAAGGTGCTTAGTTTCTCTCTCGAATAATGAAGTCTATGTATTGTTTTGAACTGTATGAGGTTATGTCTGGCATTGACTGAACAGTTGGATTTACTTCGCAAACATTCCACCCATACTTTGTCAGATAGCTACTGTCCTAGCTCTTCCTCCCATGCTTTTTTT
>JBBPBX010069890.1:0-14879 GCA_038048925.1 Garcialebias charrua
CAGATGAGAGCAGTGTGCGGACGTGAGCGTGCACCTGACGCACGTCAGCTGCTGGGCTGAGTTGCGCAATTTAGTGGCTGCGCTGCGGTTTTCACCATCTAAATTCACTCTATTAATTATTTCCTCATCAGTAAACTTACTGCCTTATATTCTTTACAAGCAGATTAAAACAATTTTATATTGTGTGCATTTTTATTTAGTTTTGTTTGTGCTGTATGATTAAAAAAAAACCACATCAAAGCCCGAGCCCGACCCGGCCCGCCAATCAAACGCAAAAATATGGCCCTACCCTACCCGAAGTCGGGTAGGGCTCGGGTAGGGTAGGGCTCGGGCGAAGAAACGACACCTCTATGGTCAAATCAGCTGCATTTCGCTGGGGTGGCGCAGTGAAATGCAGCTGATTTGACGGTTGCTCCAGGCAGATGAAGGTGGCAGGCTTTGGCAAGCCTATTGTGTCATTAATAGCCACTTTTACCTATTACATCACACAACGGCATGCCATACTACTCAATTGCCATCTAGCGGCTGAAAAATGGTATTGTTCAATTATTTCAGTCGGAATGAATGAAAACGGTCATATCTGGTTTATACATATCGGAAAAAATCCATAAATACGTCGCTTTGGCATATAAGTCACAGGGCATGTAAACTATGCAAAAAAAACCCGACTTATAGAGCAAAAAATATGGTAATTTTAAAAAGGAGCTCACACATGACATGATGGCAGGAGAAGCGTTTTCAACCCAGTTTACTTGCAAGGACAGAGTTCACATACGGGTTTTCACAGATGTACAAAGTTACATGAGCCTCGGTGAGAATCTGCGCCGGTCAGTGTGGCAGGAAATGCTTTTATATCAGATAGAGGCGAGGTCAAGACGACCTTGGCTTTCCAGTTTACAGACTCTGAGAAGGCCTTGGGGTTTATCAGGTGCCCCCCGTGCACTTGCAGGCTCCTCTCTGAGGAGACAAAACAACTCTCTTAACTCACACACATTCATTTAACATTAGTTACTGATAAACATACATAACCTTTACCTAAATTCCCTTGACATGTCTTTGTTTATGTTACTTTGAAAGGCCCATTTTTCCAACTTGCATTACATTGTGAGGACCAATTGCTCCTTATGGGGCCCAAATCCCGGGCCCCATAAGGAGAAGTGTCATTTGGCTGGCTAGGGGTTAGCTTTAGGGGGTCTCGGGGTTAGGCTGTAGAAATGAATGAAAAATGAATGGAAGACTATGCAAAGTCCCTGTAAAGATAGACAAACTTGTGCGTGTTACATATCAGTTTGGTTTGGTTTCTTTGGGAGTTTCTGTACTTCCACAACAGTCTACATTAACTTCGAGCTTTGGCTTGAGGGGTGTTATTTAGACAGATTACATTTCAAATTTTATTTTTAGGCAACTGTATCTTCCCATTTGCCAGTTTTGTTATGAAAACAAATGGATCGTATCAAAACATTGTTGCCAACTTAACAATGCACATATCTTTGCTTAGCAATAAAACAACAGCGGCGTTCGACCGCCGGCCGGACCGACACCTGACAGTTTGTTTTATGCCAGAAATGAATGAAGGGGAACTGGACTGGAGGTGATCAGGTTGTATTACAGCATGTTTAGTTTGTGGTTTGAATTGTGCTTTTATATACAGGTCAGTTTGGGAAATGATTAGCTAAAATTAACAGAAAATAACACTTTCAGTCATTAATTATAAACATATTTGTCCCAATTGCCGATCCCTACCATACACTAAGACTGTGGTCCAACGCATATCTTTTCTTTAAGGTCTTTTTTATATTTACGTTTGTCAGCTGGAAGCAAAGTTTGGGGCTGTAGAGGAAGTCACTTGTATATTTTTACTTTTGACAACCCACGTGCTGTCTAATAACTCACTGTGCTCAAGGTTATGAAACATTATTTCATCTTCTCTTCTGTTCTTGTGGGAGGAAGGTTGCTCCGACCTCTTAAATCATTACATGCTGTATTTCCGTCTGTGTGAGATTTTTAAATTCTATTTCAGGATCTCCAAACCCAAATGTTTTTTTTTTACACAGAAGCCAAAACGTAAGATAAGTACTTCATTAGGGGCTGGCATCTCCTCTGTCTAATCTAAAGTCAGGCGTATCACACTGAGCCGGTTGTAATTTGTGTCTCACCCGCTACATGTTTTTTTTGTCTGGACAGCTACAGGTCCTAATCTACCGTCCAGCCGCTGCCAGCGGGGAGCACAGATAACTCAGTAAGGTGAGATTATCTGCCAATCAGTGATAAGTTGCTTGAGAGTGATATTGCTCAATAAATTTATCTTTGAAACCATTCTCAACTCTGGCTAGAACCTGAACTGCCATCTACATCACATCAGATATTATAACTGCATTATACGTCGTGTGTTGTGATTATAGAAGCCCTCCAGATGACTAAGTGTTGAAGGACTAGACAATCATTATTTGTCTATAAATAAGAGAAAAATATTAATACTGCTGCTTTTATACCCAATAAATAAATCTGGAAAACAAAATGAGTCTTTATTTTTATTTTTATATATACAGTATATGCCGTAGAACCATTTTTTTGTCACCTTTTTATGTTTATGTTTGTTTATGTTTATTAAATTTGTTCATTTTTTTTACAAAAGAAAAACAATACAAGACAATCCCATAAATGATAATGTACAAAATATAAAAAAATGAAAGGTAGCAGAAAGAAGAATAAATCTTATTATATCTGCCCCTTTTTTCCAACAATCAGATTAAACAATAATAATCTTCAACCAACAGTACAAAATGACTAACTCTTTCTAATTTTCTAACTAATACAATACACATTACGCTATTTCATTTTTTTTTAACACATTCGTTTTGATCATTTTCTTAAATGTAAACATTGACTTGGCATTTTTAACTACATTCTCCAAGCCATTCCATAATCTAATTCCCTGGATTGAGGTAGAACGTCCCTTCAAACTAGTTCTGAATTGTGGTTTTACAAACATCTCTGTCCCCTTAAGATTATAACAACTTTGTCTTTTAACAAAATGCATTTGGATATTTAAAGGTAATGCATTATTTTGAGCCCTATACATAACTGATAAAATATTATAGTCTACCAAATCATGGAACTTCAATAACTTCAGTTGATAAAATAATGTACTTGATGGATGACAGTAATGTTTTCTAGTGATAATTCTTACAGCTCTTTTCTGTAATACAAAAATAGGCTTTGTGATTGTTTTACACGCTTTCCCCCAAACATCAATACAATAGATTAAGTGTGGAACAATGATTGTGTTATACAACAAATACAGAGCTTTATCATTCAATAGGTCTCTGACTTTGTACAGTACTGCAATAGATTTAGCTATTTTTATTCTTACAGAATTTATGTGTTGTTTCCATGTCAGTTTGTCATCAATGATAACACCCAAAAACTTCACCTCACTCACTCTACAAATCTCAACACCCTCAATTTTGAATGGAACATCAACAGTTTTCTTTTTATTACTGAATATCATGTAATTAGTTTTTTCTAGATTTAATGATAATTTATTGATTTTTTGTTTTGCAGTGCAAATGCCAAAGAGGCTCCTGAAATAATTTGATCCCCGTCTGGCCTGTCTGATAAGGTGCCGTGCAGGAAGTTGTAGTTTGTGATGAGTTCCTGTGGTCTTGGTGGTTCAGAAGACGAAGACTTCACTAGAAAGGAGAGAAAGGAAAAGGATGTAGATTATATCGGTCCAAGAATGAGGATATGGTCCGTGAAGACACTGAACACAGTTTCGAGTTCTGGGGAGACTAGATGGATAAAAAATATATTGTGCCTCTAATTTTCTCACTCTGTGTTGGTGAATTGTTCTCAGACTCAGTTTTAGAGTTTTTACTTCACAAGTCGTTTCTCTGATTTATTAGAGCGGACTGTTTTTCACAAGACACAACCTCAACCTGCAGGAAGAGAAAATAAAGGCCAAAGCCTAAAAACAACAACAATAAATTAACTATTAAGCAACGTACTGTACTGTATATCCATTTTCCTTTTCCACAGAAAATTTAACGCCATTTATAAAAAATGGTGTTAAGTGATTCAGGACAATATTTTCTGTCCCACTAATATTTTTGCTCAGGAGCCTCCTCGGGGTTGGAAGGTAATTAAGTGGAGCAAGCAGCACAATTAGGTGATTAGACGCCCTCATCCTCACTGAGTGTTGTTTGAAATGGCAGCCAGTGTTATTTTAGTGGGGGTTGCAGCATCAGTCAGACTGGGAACCAATACAGCAGCAGGGTGGGGGGAACTTTCACACGTAGTGATACTTTCCTGATCAAGTAACTACCGGTGAGTGGCCCAACACACACAGGATGCCACATAAAGTCGCACACTGTGACGTTTCCCGTTTTTACATATTGCCAGTCCATCAGACATCTCTTCCTACCCCCTCACTCTTTCTGTTGTGTTTACAGTGACCAGTAAAGTCTTAACGTCCCTTTAAGCACTGCTAAATTTCACACCCAGGACAAACTTATCCACGGGTTTACGAGAAAGCTTCGTCCCAATGGATGCAATCTTCATCTCGCTTTTACTACTACGAAAACATCTTCTTATCTGCTCCTCTTCACACGTCAGCATCTAATAACCACCCTCTAAGTGAGCCTGCACAGTAGTTCACAGCTACTGCAGTGTGCTTTTGAGATAGAGATGCTACGTTCATGACTTCTAGCAGGTTGACGGACAGAATTGGTTACGCACATTCGCTTTCCAAGTCTTACTTTCTTATAGCTGAAGTAAACATGAGGGAGACCATATATTGTGTCTTTAAACACATATAGTGCCACCCAGATGTAAAAGGATTATGAGGAGGTCAATATTAATACTGACCTCTTTATCCTTAATTAATTTACTTATTCAGATTGAATAGTAATTTCACAGATTCTTTTCTTTTTCAGTTTACCCAATATTTCTGTGATCTTTATGATGGATAAATAAAACAGAAGCCATAGAGTGACAATGGACATTAACTTAGTTTGATATGTCAAAGAGACACTATCATTTATTTAAAATGAATCAACTAAAATCAACACCATTACACTTGATTGACATGATTTCACTTTCTTTCAAATTAATACGTCAGCACACTTAAATTCAACACAACAGACTTCAATACTGGATGTTAAACATATTTAGTCTGTGGGCTCTTTAGCTTAAAATAGTTTCCAGCTTAGAATTGAGGGAAAAAGATAGGAGGAAAGATGGAGAGATGGGTTAAAGGAAATTATCTTGAGCATGTTACCAAAGTGACACTTCTCATCAGATTTCTGCTAAAATCCAGGTACGTTTGTAAACAGCTCTTTACCTTTCGACGACGAGTCTGATAAAGAGATGACACCAGCCTGTAAGATGCACAGTCCTTCAGGCCCAGTTCGTCCGAACTGGTTATTCGTTTACGTTTTCAACGTCTCCTGGGTTCCGCTTGGTCATCAGAAAATATGTCAGCTCCTGGCCTCTGACTTCAAGATAAGCTTATTCCAGGAAGGAATAAACAAAGTTTTGAGCTTACGCTCGTTCGAAGTGGACTCATAACAGCATGTTATTTAGTCCTTAGCTGAATGACTGTCCTTGGCAGGTGACAGGCATTCATTCAGCTCTTTGGGACGTCTTCATGTCTTGAAGTTCCCAGAAACTCATCAGTTCCAGCAACAGCTTAGAACTTAATAGAAAGGATCAAAGAGAGGAGTGAGACTTGCGTCTTTTTCATTGGTCCGTGGACCAACGAAGAGTTCACTTGTTGTTATCAAGATTCAAGGTGAAATTCACAGCAGAGTGAAAATGTTTAGGAAAGACAGAGCGTGCTGGAGCCATTCTCATAAAACAACAGATTAACTGTCTTCTGCCTTTCTAAACAAAGCGGCCGGGTCTCTGTGACCCGAGACTTCAACTTTAACACAGCAGGAGTGACACAGTAATGTTTCACATTAAAAGAATAACAGCATATAACATATATCATGAAAATGACAAAAGTTATTCTTTTGATTACATTAGAATAAAATCAAATATAGAAATAGTCTCTTTTGGTGGCTATATTCTCAGATTACAACTAATGGAATGATTTGTATTAAATGTCTTGCTTTACTGAGAGGTCAGTAAAGGTCATCTCTGGAACAGTTCAAAAATACACAGGTGTATCAAAGTGGACACGGTCATGCCCACTACATAGCCTTTCTAAAGAACTTTGTATTCAGTGCGCTGACTTTGTTGGCAGTTTAAGGATTACAGGAGGCATACTTTCAAAAGTACAGTACAACTCATTTTTGACCATAGATGATGAATAATGAACTGGAGTCAAAAAGGCGTTCAATACAAGATCAACTGGACTTTATTTGTAACAGAAAACGTTTCGACTCCCATCCGGGAGGCTTTCTCTGGAGGCATCTAACAATCACTCAATTTGTCTGTAGTCCTGATAAATAGGTTTAGGTTTAGGCTTATTGTCATATGCAGATCAACACAAGGTCAGCAATGCAATGGAATGCTCAGGATGAGAAGAACCATCTCGACTCACCCAAAAAAATACATTAAATACTAAAGCATGCAACAAAAATACAAAAAGAATGTGCCAAAAGTGAAGCAATACATCTACAGCAGAATGGTCCTATTAGCAGTTCTTTTAGCACCATGGTACTGTTAGCAGAGTGGTTCTGTTAGCAGTGTGATTCTGTTAGCAGTGTGATTCTGTTAGCAGTATGGTCTTGTTAGCACCATAGTCCCATTAGTAGTGTGGTTCTGTTAGCAGTGAGGTTCTTTTAGCACCATGGTGCTGTTGGCAGAGTAGTTCTGTTAGCAGTGTGGTTCTGTTAGCAGTGATGTTCTTTTAGCACCATGGTACTGTTAGCAGAGTAGTTCTGTTAGCAGTGTGGTTCTGTTAGCAGTATGGTCCTGTTAGCACCATAGTCCTGTTATTAGTGTGGTTCTGTTAGCAGTAAGGTTTTTTTAGGAGCATAGTACTGCTAGCAGTGTGGCCCTGTTAGCACCATAGTCCTATTAGTAGTGTGGTTCTGTTAGCAGTAAGGTTCTTTTAGGAGTATAATACTGTTAGCAGAGTGGTTCTATTAGCACCATAGTCCCATTAGTAGTGTGGTTTTGTTAGCAGTGTGGTTCTGTTAGCAGTATGGTCCTGTTAGCACCATAGTCGTATTAGTAGTGTGGTTCTGTTATCAGTAAGGTTCTTTTAGGAGCATAGTACTGTTAGCAGTGTGGTCCTGTTGGCACCATAGTCCTATTATTAGTGTGGTTCTGTTAGCAGCAAGGTTCTTTTAGGAGCATAGTACTGTTAGCTAGGGCTGAACAATTAATTGTATTTGCAATAATATCGCAATATGATAAAATGAGATTTTCTAATCGCGAAGGCTGCAATTTGACTGGTCACGTGACACAAATCTTTATCAACACTTAAAAAAAAACACCACAAAGACATTTACGATGGTTGCATGGCTAGAATGACAACAACCAGTGCTTCAACTTCAAGTAAGCAAAGTATCAGCCGACAGGGATCACTGACCGAACTGTTTGAACTTCAAACAGTATTTTTTTTATATCTAATTTTTTATATTTATTTATTAACTGTCATGTGAAGTTCAGACAGTAGTTAGGAAGTTCACTTAACATGTTTACTATTATGTTTATGAAACAAGAAAAAATAGAAATGGTGAAAAGAAAAGGCATAGATTTGTTTGCTTTATTGTAATCTCTGCTTTAAATCTGACATTGTTTATTATAAAACAGATTGATTTATTGCTTTTGTTTGTTGAAAATACTTGAGAAGATATTAAAAAAATAATTGCGTTTTAAATCGCAATTGCAATTTATAGAAAAAAAATTGCAATTACATTACTTTCCAAAATCGTTCAGCCCTACTGTTAGCAGAGTGGTTCTGTTAGCACCATAGTCCCATTAGTAGTGTGGTTTTGTTAGCAGTGATGTTCTTTTAGCACCATGGTTCTGTTAGCAGAGTGGTTCTGTTTGCAGAATGTTTCTGTTAGTCGCATATTCCTTTAGTAGTGGGGTTCCGTTAGTAGCATAGTCCTGTTTGCAGAGTGGTTCTGTTAGCAGCGCGGTCCTGTTAGCAGCGCGGTCCTGTTAGCAACATGATGATAAAAACGACCGTGGCAATGGACGATGACTTCCCTCCAGAACCAGGTCCAGCAGACACAGACCATTCAAAGTTCCCCATGGAACCAAACTCTTCTGTAGAGTTCATGCAGATGGAGGATCATGGAGACGTCCACCATGACAGGCCTGAGCCCGAGGCTGGAAGGTGGCCTGGAACTGAACCACGATGGCAGCAACATACTCTCATATTAAACACACTGTAAGATGGGTTGGACATTTTTAAGGCTTAACCCTTCTCAGCTTTAATGGTTTAACTGGTGGCTGTGACTTGTAAGTAAAATAAGTTGCTCTCTAATGATGAGGTTTGCAGCTCAGTCCACAATTTCTCTTTATATTTGTGTATTTGGACAAACCTGTGAACACCAAGTTACTCCCTGGGCTTGCATGTTTTATGATATGTGGCTTTAGCACACAGATAATAAAACCTTGCCACTTCACATATATTAGTGGTAAATTTGCAGAGTTTTTGTTGTAAAAAAAAAAGTAATTAAATGCATCAATCTTTGAAAAGTTATATTCCAAATGGAACGTGTGCAGGAACACTGTAGATGAGCTTTTTGTTTGTTTTTAGATAAATACTCTGGAGTAACGATAAATTTAACGATAAATAAAATCCTTTTTAATGGATACAAAAAGGGAGTACTCTTAAAAACGCATCCCCTAAGCTTGAGAGGGTCACCTCTTGGGGGCAGTGGGGGCGTAATGACTTCCCCATCTGGCCCCCCTGGGATGACCGCACTCGTGCTCAGCGCCTCTCCTGGCTGCTTTAAGTCACCTTGTTTGTTTAGGGAAGATTAGCAACGTAAAACCCTTACAACATCCCGAACACGCAGCGAGAGGGTGATGTGATGAAGACGGCAAGAAACGAGAGGAGACATGGATGTGAGTGTTTTTAAAAAGTCACAGCAAAGTAGAAATACAGTATATGCATATAATTTAACTCGGTCAGGTGTTTGTAGTGTGGTTAGCTGCACTTTGCCTGTTACTGCTCAGTTTATGTTGCAGAATAAAGTTACTCTGCACTTAGAGACTGAACTTGGCTGCAGCATCCCTTAGTCATTCTCTGTGATGGATATTCAAAGTCACTTTGCTCAGTGATGGCACACGTCTGATGAAGATGTCCTCTTTGTAGTGTAAAAGAGCAAGATCATTTTTATCGTCTTATTTCTGTACCGGTCTCTTGGTGCTTGGGTGTTATGACTTTAGTTAGGAGAATTCAGTGCGTAAAGGACCGTAGTGACTGCCTTCTGAAGACTAAATCCTTTATGAAGTAAAGTATTCTCTCAGGCTCCACTCCAGTTTGTTCTGTTACGTTCTTATAAAATAGATTATATAATATTGCGTTATTAATAATTCAGAGCAAGAATGTATGATTCAGAAGGGCTGCGGCTCGATTAATTTACACGGCTAATAAAGAGTGCAAAACCACATGTTAAAAAAAACCATTAATCACAGGCTGCTGACTTAGCATCTACGCTATCTTAACATTAAAATTGCAATAGAAAAGCTAACAAGGTGGGACAGGAAACAGATGTGCAGTGATAACAATGGCTGCTCAGGTCTGGGAGTCTATCAGCGCAGACCAGCCTGCCGTCTCTGTGTGATGCTCCACTTCCTGTGGGCTTAAATCACGCCAGTCGGTGATAAGGACAGCAGAGAGAGAATCCTCTGTCTCCCTGATTATAGGAGCTGCTGGTTAAATTACTATAGTAAGACAAAAAAAAAACTGTTGAAAAACTCAACGTCCAATGAAAGTGTTGTGAAAGACGTTTGAGCAGTTAATGCAACCTTGAGTTTGAATCGTGCTCGTGAATGCAGGAAGTGAAAGGACTTGTTCTAACCCTAATGAAATGTTTTTTGTTCTCTTGACAGCCCCTGCCCAGAGCAAGGAATGGGGGACGAGTTTAACCTCATGGATCATTCCGACTTGTATATCTTAGACTTCAGTAAGTTTCCCTGTCGTTATCCGTTTCTGAGTGTTTGGCTTTGCGCGCCATGAATTTCACTCTTGGTTGACACTCACCATTCCTTCATTCACAAACCAGTTCACACTGCCCTGACCCTGAGAGGCTCGGAAGCTGAGGAGTTGGACAGGAACCAGTACAGTGTAGTTAGAAAGGACAAGTAAAGTTTATTGTCCAACAAAGTTCAGTCGTGTCCTCTGGATGGGTTACGTTTGTTGAAACAGTTCATCTTTCATCCAAAAGACTTCATCAATCCAGACTTCATCAATCCAGACTTCATCAATCCAGAATTCATCAGTTCAGACTTCATCAATACAGACTTCATCAGTACAGGCTTCATCAATCCAGACTTCATCAATACAGGCTTCATCAATCCAGACTTCATCAATACCAGACTTCATCAATACAGAATTCATCAATCCAGACTTCATCAATCCAGACTTCATCAATCCAGACTTCATCAATCCAGACTTCATCGGTCCAGACTTCATCGGTCCAGACTTCATCGGTCCAGACTTCATCGGTCCAGACTTCATCGGTCCAGACTTCATCGGTCCAGACTTCATCGGTCCAGACTTCATCGGTCCAGATTGCATCGGTCCAGACTGCATCTGTCCAGACTTCATCAATCCAGACTTCATCGGTCCAGACTTCATCCAAAAGACTTCCATCAATCCAGACTTCATCAGTCCAGACTTCATCAGTCCAGACTTCGTCAATCCCGACTTCATCAATCCAGACTTCATCAATCCAGACTTCGTCAATCCAGAATTCATCAATCCAGACTTCGTCAATCCAGAATTCATCAATCCAGACTTCATTGGTCCAGACTTCATCGGTCCAGACTTCATCGGTCCAGACTTCGTCAATCCAGACTTCGTCAATCCCGACTTCGTCGGTCCAGACTTCATCGGTCCAGACTTCATCGGTCCAGACTTCATCGGTCCAGATTTAATCAATTCAGACTTAATCAATCCAGACTTCGTCAATCCAGACTTCGTCAATCCCGACTTCATCAATCCAGACTTCATCGGTCCAGACTTCATCGGTCCAGACTTCATCGGTCCAGACTTCATCAATCCAGACTTCATCGGTCCAGACTTCATCAATCCAGACTTCATCAATCCAGACTTCATCAGTCCAGACTTCATCGGTCCAGACTTCATCAATCCAGACTTCATCGGTCCAGACTTCATCAATCCAGACTTCATCAATCCAGACTTCATCGGTCCAGACTTCATCAGTCTGAGGAGCTGCAAAAACTTTGAACCACTTTGGCCATGACTGCCTCAAACGAGTCGACAGGGGAGAGGGCGGACTCCAGAAACTATCGGAGCAGCACCAAACTGGTTGACTCACTATGTGAAGGTGCTGTTTATACAAAACTTGTCGCTTTTCAGTGAAGTTTGTAGATTTCTAACTAAAATGCCGTTTACATTGATCCAAAGAGTTTTTTTGGGGTTTTTTTGGTGCGGGGGTTGGGGGAGTGGGATTTGAGGTTAGGATGCGTAACAGAAACGGAGCACTACATCTGTATTGCGCAGCTAGCTTAGCTCTACGTTAACGAACAATGCAGCCGTCTGCCACACACACCAAGATTTATTTGTTTATTTAAGGATCCCCATTAGTTTCTACCGTAGCAGAGATTATTCTTCCTGGGGTTCGCACTCAAAACATTGCAATTAAATCAAGCTTTTACAAACATACAAAAAGACATCATAAAATAACTAGGATAAAAACAAATTCACAATAGAAAAATTCAAATCAACCGTCTCAATAACATTTTACAAGCTTTACAAAATGACAAAATACTTTAAAACACACAAGAATTAAAAACACAAAAATTCACCAATTCCAAAGTTGACAATCTTCATTCCCATTGTAAATTTTATCAGTTCAATTTTATTTCATTATCCATTATAGATTTTCTAATATTCTTTTAAAATGAACATGATTAGCATTTAATGTAATTACAGAAGATGCTGCCCTAAGGATTGTAAAGTCCAGCTGATGGTCTTGAAGGAAAAAGAGCCCAAGTATGCAGAATGCATGAAATTGCATCTACTTTATTCCAAAATTTCTGGGGGAGGACCCCCAGACCCCATCCCCCACCTCTGTGTCCCCCCACATTACAAATGCTTCAGACGCCAGTGGGCATGAAAGATGCACATGCACATGGCCAAGCAGCAGAAACAGACCCTTGAAAGTCATGTCCAGACCAAAACGTTTAAGCAATGAGCTTTTGCTGTTAGCAAAATGCTCTGCTATTTTTGGTTTCTCTGGATGACTTGCTGCTGCTGCTGTTAATTTTTTATTTTTTTGGTTGACACCACCTTTCATATGTAGCCTAAGATTTTTTTTTCTTCTTCTGCTACCTTTCATTTTTTTATATTTTGTATGTTATCATTTATGGGGTTGTTTTGTATTGTTTATTTTTTTTATTTTTAGGAACACATTTTATTTATTTATTTATTATTTATTTATTCATTTCAAATTTAAAAAAACACAAAAGAACAAAAAATTTACAGTATGATGTAGAGAAATAAAGAACACATTTAAAATGAAACGAAGCAGAAGATAATCTTATATCTGCCCTTTAAAAAAAAAATCCATTCAAACAATCAATTCAAGCAAAAATTATCCATAAATAATTTTTTTATAAATAAAAATATTATATTATATTTTATAAATAAAATAAATAAAATGTTCTAATTAAATTAGGATATGTTTGTAAATGTCTGTTTTATCTGAAGCATGTTGTCTTTCCCCTAATTCTCTTCTTAGTGTTATTACCAGAATACTTCATTTACATGTTAAAAAATAATAATAATAATCACAAAATATTTGGGGGGTGGGGGGGTCACTACAGGCACCAGGTTTGTCACCTTTTTCATCCCTTCTGAGTTTGCAGGTATGTTTATAAGACTGAGTTTGTTTTATGGCTCCTCAAACTGATGAAGTCCTCTGGATGAAAGATGAGACGTTTCAACAAGAAGAAACATCCAAAGGACCTGACTTAACTTTGTTGGATTTTTCTACTTGGATTATTGAGCATGAATCAAAAAAAAAATTTTTTCATGTGCTAGGAGACCTGCCTTCTCTTCTAAATGAACAAATCTTTGCTAATGAGTCATATGAGGATCTGCATCCAGAACTTGTGAGAAATTCAAACCTCCGTTATTCTTTAAATATTGCCCACCACATACCGTAAATAAGATCATATGTGGAGAAGTGAAAGAGTTGTTGCTGATTTGGTCAAGACTTAAACATTTTATTTTTATTTATTTATTTAACCTTTATTTATACAGTAGGACTCATTTTCAAGATAAACCTGTTTATATTTATGCTTAATCTCATGATATGGTGATATGTCACGCTCAGCATACGTGTTGGAGAGGACTCTCAGCTACCAACTTATCAAATTTGAGTTCAAAGTAAGTAAAACTGAATTAGCAGACGGCATTCTTGAATTTAAATTTACTCCATTTCAGTGATTGCTTCCTGAAAGTTTAATTGAAATCCATCCAGTAATGTATGAGATCTTTTGGTGTCTAAGATGGGCTCCTAGTGTTGTCAGTAAAGTTTTAGACAAACACCTCACACAATAAGTTGCACTTACCGGTAGATCGTGTGCTGCGTATCACACTCAAGCTACTACCACACCAAATTCCTGCTCGATATATCTACTAAATTATAGCCATTTTTGTGTTTTAATGGGGTTGTCAGCTGCAGTAGCCATTTTGAATTCAGTTGACTCCCAAAACAATAATTTTTGATGCACATTTAATGAAAATTTCACAAGTTTCATTAAAATCCATTCAGTGGTTTGTGAGCTAATCTGCTTACAGACTCGGAGTTGACTCCAAATATTTAGTGTTTTCATTTAAATAAAGATCTCGCACAATTTGTTAGCACTCAAACTGTGTTTGGGAGCAGTCTTGAATACCACCACTCCAAATTAATTTGACCTTAGAATCTCTAAAATGGATTTATAGTCATTTATGTGAATTGGAGTTGGTCAGCTGATCAGATGGCAGCCATCTTGATTTGGAATGACGATAAAAGTCAATAGGCGGTACCTATTATTATCCACCTGACGTAGGGTTTCTTAACTTAATCGCTTACTCTTCCATCAACTTTAATTCGGCCCATACCGCAATGTGTACCCCACAAATGTTATATCAAAATGACCGGCTCGACGTCGTGATGTGCGCCATTACTTTAATTGGTGTTTCAAGTTACCATGGCAATGTAATTTGCAAAGACGCCATTTTTCTCATTCAAAATGCCTGATGGAACTCAACAGCTTCCAACTGCTATAACTCAATCATTCTTGAGGTATTGAGCTGAAATTACCAAGTTTTCATACATTCTTAAAGGTTCAGTATGCAGTTTCTGTAGAACTGCAGCAGTTAGAAATATTTTCAACAGGCAAAGCATTCTGATCCCTCCCCCTCAGAGCCATATGTGGCTCTGCCCCCTTGTGGTCTGTTGAATTTCAAATTCAAGCTCTGTTTTTATTGGCTGATTCAAATTCAAGCTCTGTTTTTATTGGCTGGTTACAAACTCTGTTTTTATTGGCTGGAAAATGGCGGGTCACCTTTTCTTTTTAGAAATGCTTATTTACCACCTGGAGAAGCAAGGGGACAATATTTTTTTTAAATTTTTTTCAGAGATTACCTGGCTAACATCAGTCTGTCAGGAGGTAGTGACAGAGTGAAGAAATATGTTCATAAAAAAAGCTACATACTGCAGCTTTAA
>JBBPBX010069891.1:0-18734 GCA_038048925.1 Garcialebias charrua
ACCCTGCCAATTTATACATCTAAAATATAGGTAAGTCAGTAAACTGACCCCTTCCTATATTACTACAAGTGGGAAAAAAAAAGTCGAAAAAAAGTTCAAACTTATACTCCCATAATGTTTTTGGAAATTCCATACTGTTCGTAGGTAATCCCATTACGGTAAGCTTTCAATCCTTTGGAAAACATAGTCTGTTAACCCATGGAAAACTGAGTCTGTGATCCCTTGGAAACAAAGTCTTATAATCCACAACGGTAAATCCACAACGATGGGGGTTATTGATTTCATCAGCAAGAATGGCATGTAGAGGGGATCCCTCGATTGAAGCAGAGGAGGCGGGCCTTGGATGAAGGTTGAAGACCAACGTTGGATCAGCAGGTCCCCACATCGAAGGTTGCAGGCTGGATGGCTTCCAGTCGGTGCCACCCTGGTTCAATGTGTCATGCAATTATGTGGTTTTAGGTGGGCTTATGATTGGGATTCTACATTAAGCCTTACCTATATGCACCTGGTATGTAAGCTATCATGGATTAGATCAGCTACAATTACCAATTAAGGGGTGGATCAATGCTGTAAAAATCAGATATAGGGATCTATACCTATAGAAATGTGGAGGGCTTCTGTAACGAAGGCCTCTTCATTCAAACTATTCCTCCATTCATTATTTAGTTTAGGTTAAACTAAAATTAAAAAAATGAAAACTAGTTTGGTCTAAATGTCTGTTGTCTTTTAGACGAACGACGCAAGATTTGGTATTCCCTATAAATTTTGAAGTCTATGGCGAGACTCATCAAAATGAATAGATCTAGAATAGAAACGATCGAATCGGTTCTACCTAAATGATTGGGAGATCAGTGTAGATTATAGTACCTTAAGTAGTATTCATCTACAATGACTCTTCAAAGATTGAGATCTTTAACAAAATGAACAGCATGTTGGCATAGTTAAATCCATTTAAGTCTTCAACTAATCAACAATCAAAACCTCTATTGGCTGGGAGTGTTCAGAAAACAATAACAACGTCAATAACAACAAAAGTAGCAATCAAGCAACTAAAAACAACGTTTCACTACGTCAAACTCACTCTGGTCGTCAGATTCCAACGTGTCACACACAAGAAAAACAGTTCTTAGCTTTATAACCGATGTCAATTAAATCCTGCAGATTTAAACGGTTGTTAAGGTTAGTTTTTGTTGTGGGTTTTATGCTTAGCGTTTCTAAGTTCTAGTTGGAACGGTTTCTTTTCGCAACTAGAATAGTTTAAACTGTTTAGTTTATTTACTATCCTGTGCTTGGACGACCTTGTTTTCCCATGAAGTCTTTGAGTTTGCGAGATCTTTGTCGTTTGTGGGGTTATTGAAATCTTTGTCCTTGACATGGGCATGGCCTAACATCACCCCCCTGTGATCATGAGGGACCACGCGCACGGGTGTGGACGTCCGTCCATGGGCACGAGTTAGGATGCCATTGTTTAGTTTATGCTGTTTGCGCAGTTTAGAGTAGACAGTACACAGGAATCTTTCCGGTTTCGGCCAACGTATCTCTGTACGTTTACCTCTTTCTGCGTAATTCAGGTGTGCCACAACTGCCGGCGCCGTCGCAGGCGTGTCACTGTCGTTGTGATGTACGTCTTCCCAATTCATGACTGAAGAGGTGCTCTTTGAGTCTGTAAGAACTATGTCATTTCTGAGTAGTTCTAGATTCAAAAGCTCTTGAACCAAGGTTTCATCGGAAGCTTGGCTGATGGCTGAATTATCTGTCCCAGAGGACAGTACAGCGTCCTCGGTGTGGGACCCTCGGATCTCCACACCTTCCTCTACCTGTGGTAGGAAGTGTGAGTTTGCCCCCCTTTTGTTTGTGGAGAGGTCCTCAAAATCTGTAACAATGGAGTCCTGGTGACTGTCAGCACATTGTAGACTGTCACTTTCTGGACTCAGATGTCCTTGAACCAAGACTTCACTGCAATCTTGGCCATATGCCGAATTACCCGTCCCATAGGACAGTACAGCGTCATCGGTGTGGGACCCCTGGATCTCCACACCCTCTTCTACCGGTGGTAGGTAGAGCTCAGTGAGTGCTGAAGGTGTCAGGTCCCAGAGGAGGTTCTCATGTTGGGCCAGAGTTTGGTCCAACTGTTGAGTCTCCTCTGTCTCACCTGTATATGAAGGTACACTTACCGGGCTTGTGGTCTCGGTTGGGGAATCCATTGTGGCCACAGCGGTACCTGCTGTTAGACAGTCAGTGTCCTGACCTTGGGGAGGCACCACGATTGGCAGTGGACTGCTCACTGTGGCCCACATTGTCTGATTGCCATAATTTATAATCGCTTCAAAGCGATTTATAAAATCCTGGCCAACCACAAATGGAGTCTGGAGCGAGTCATGATCAGACACATACACCGGGTGGTATAGTGACATTTCGCCAATCTGCATGTGAACCATGGCTATTAGGGATGTTCTCGTCTTTGCGAGGCCTTGTTGCTCACCATAAGTGTCTTTCACAAAGGGTATTTGCCTGTCAACATCGTTAGCGGCGGTCCTTAGCTCCTCAAACAGTTTGGCTGACATGATAGACACGTCTGAGCCGCAAACCAGGAGTGCTTCTTGCGCGAGGACCCCTTCCAATGTGAGTGGCAGGTAAGCTCTCTTAGCTATTCCCCTTTTTATAAAGTTACACAGAAACCATTCAGGTTTTTCCACACGTTTCTGTGTACGTGTGACTCTGTCTGTGTAATCGTCGTCGCTGTCAGCATCATGATGGCTGTCTGCCTCATGACCTTCAGGATGTGGATTTTCAGCAATTTGTTTGCTGTCAGCATCTTTGTCAGTGGTGACGATGTTGTCAACTGTGTGCACTGAGTCGTTGCAAAAGGCAGTGCTGCGCGTCGCTCCGTCAGGTTGAACAACGTTGTTTGTGTTATCATCAAGGACAACGTCACACGTTGTGTCAGCTTGGTCAACCACTGTAACATTCAAATCATTTGACAACCAACTCACAATCTCAGTCACGTCCACGCGCGGAGGCGCCGTTTCCCTAATCTGGAGCATGTGTGACTCATTGCATGCCTCGAACTGTGCAGCTCGAGGGGTAGGGGCAGGAGGGCCACTTCTCGGGGGTACATGGCGGGACAGACCATTCTTCAAAGGGTCACGGTTCCCAGACATCAACTTCTCTCGAAGTTCACCCACTGTGAGACCTAGGTGAGAACTCTTTTGGTTCGATCTGAACCATCTTGGTTCATCTAGAGAGCGAACACCTACCTTGTGTGGTTCTTTGCTCAACTCAGGGTTCTCAACCTGAGGGGCAGGGGCAGCAGAAATCCCTGTGAACCGATCTGAGTCACTTTTACAGCTCGTAGCACCATGCTGTTGTTTGTTATTATGAAAAACCTGTTCACATTTGCACTCTGAAGGAGAGGGAACCTCTTCTACTTCCTGCGAGTGGGATGTGACCTTTTGACCTGGGCACACCACTGAGGGTGTTTTTCGCTGTTCGAGCATGTCAAAAAATTCCATAGCACATTGTTTAATTTCTGCCATGGTACTCTCTTTGCAATTAACATTGAAGCGAACACATTTCATTATGAAAGGTATTAGATTCAAAGTGAAACGACTTTTAAACAGGTAATCTTCCTCAATTCCAGGGACAGTTTTATTCCCTGTGTAAACAGAGAGGAGCCTGTCGTAAAACACCAGGGGATGTTCACCTGGTTCCTGAAGGACGTTCTTTGCAGCTAAGTGCCTATCAAATGATGAATCAAGCCCACAATTTGTTGATGCACCTGCTTGAACGTCCATCTTTGTACTGATTTTCTGTGAAAAATCAAGTAAAGTGGGTCTTATTTCACAGTGTGCAGTCTCACCATGTGATGCCTGCGGCAGTCAACATGGAGTCCAAGATGTGAAATTAAATAAAAATCAGTGATTCCTATTAACTTGTCGACCTGTGACAAGGTCAAACAAAAACGGCTGTCGTGAGATTTTTGTGAAAATCAAAACAAAGGACGCCTCATGTGTGTTATTTTAACCTTGCAGTTTAAACTAAACAGGGACATTCAGCTTGTTATGCACAGAATTGATGATAAAAGTGTCAAGTTTTATCAAAAAGCAGACAAGTCTGTATTAAATCTGTGTAACTGTACTGCCATCAACATTTGATTATATGTGAAAATCAAATGAAAAGGTGCTGTGAGTGTGTTACGTCAACTGTACTCCATACACCCTATTTAAAAAAAAAAACAGGAAAGTTGACCTCAGACTGAATTACATCAAACTGTAGTCTAATGCAACCAGCACCCAGCAGGTGGGGGTGTGCAGCGCTGGATAAGTTTATCACAGCGACCGCAATTCTCTTTCTGACCGCTATAGAGGCGCTGTTATCACCTGTGAGCGCAGCCGTGAGCTGCCAAACATTCACAGACGTCTAACAACGGGTCAAAAGCATTAATCAGAAATATCCAGAGCTTTGACGTGACAAAACTCTCGAACCCCAGCCTCACAAAATACGAAACGATGTGAGAAACATTGGTTGAACTGTGAAACCTTTTAAACTGTGTTTAAAAGAAATAAAGTCGGACCCATAAAGGAGCTGCAGCTCCCGGCGTCACGTGACCTGGTCACATGGCGATCGGCAGATTCAGAGCAACAGACTCAATCCACCCATTAAAATCCCAAAAACACTGCGATGAAACAGTCTTTTCAGAGGTAGTAACGGACAAACAAGCATGAAGCCTGTAAGAGCAGGTTTACCGAAGTGAAAGTTGACGAAGAGTGGGCTCCCCCACCCCGCAAGCGTCAACACTTACAGCGTAACCGACCAATCACAGCGAAGACAGAACTGTAGTTCTAAAACCCAAGTGTTCATGGGAAATTGTGTCTTCTAACCCTAACGCCACCCACGTGTGACGCGCCGTTCGAGCGGTGCGGTGTGTTCACGGACCTATGGTCGGTCGAACAAAAGCGTGGAACGGACTTTTCAACGTTCTAAAACAGTCATAAATATCGCAAAACACCGCGGTTAAGCCAGTCTTCGACGATATCACGTGCATAGAACTCAAACAACACAAATAAACCGTCAGAAATGTGTACATAAATGAATCTGACAACCAGCAGTCTACAGAAACCAACGTTTTTGAACACGACACACAATGGACCAATCACAGCGTTTTAAGCAGCCATTTTGTCTTTGTAATGCTAACGTTAGCTCGACCCAAAGTCCTGGACACTTCTTTCACAAAATAAACGTATTTTTACACCGCAGAAAATACTGATAATGAGCTAAAACACAACCAGGCTAACTCCTACGCCTTCCAAAGAAGGCAGCACGCTAACTGTTTACAACAACTGACTTTACGTCACACGGAACCGGATCCCTTCCGGTCCAAAAGCGGAGTGGGTTTCACCCCAACCTCGGCAAACACGTTGTAACAGATTAGGTAAAATGGAGCAGCAAATGAGTGAAACAGACCTTCAACAGCAACCCGCAGATGTAATAAAATGAAGCTGAGGTGACACGGCGGTCACAACAATGAAAAATGCATGTAGCCACGCGACACGTAATGAAACGTCTCACAACCACAACCATCCATTCATCAGCAGCTTCCAGCATACGTTCAAAAGTGAAAGAAAGAATAATTCTAACGGGAAACGCACCAGACAATGCCACGATCAGCAATCTCTGAGACACTCACCAGCCAAAACTATTCTATAAGTCCACAACAGGATGCAAACTATGCCAACAAATACCGTAACAATAAGCTACACAAAACAACTTAATAATCGTTCTAGGAACTCGGACGAGCCACCAATATGTAACGAAATAATGTGGGGTAAGGTATTTAAACACTTACAGGGCCACCATTATTGTAAAGAAATAGGACTTACTGGTCAGTTTACTGACTTACCTATATTTCTAGATGTGCAGGTCTGAGCAGACATTATCTGCACAAACTGCCACCAATTCGCTAGTTCTTCCTTTTTCCGATACTAAATTGCTTTTACTGTGACTAGTAAAAATGTAATTTCACATAGACTTCAACTTATGTTGGTCTACCATAAAAAAGACCTTTTATTGAAATTATCATGAAAGTACATTAAACATTTGTATCGATATTAGCTCTGATTTAATAACTACGTTGACAAGAATTCAAATTAAAACAAACAGACAGTCAGGAACTTAAACTGTTGGCACATTACTTGACAGATTAAAGCTTATGAAAAATAAGAAAATAGGAGGAAGAAGATGAATGAAAGCTAAGTTAACGGAAGTTAATTATTTTGAAAACAACCAGGGTGGCAAACTTTCCCATACAGGTCTTAGCTGGGCTTCTCACACGCTCAGAACACATCAACGCCTCGTTACCTGTTGACGATACGTCTTGGAGATAAGAGTTGAAGTTTGTGGACACTAACGGACTGTGTTGTCCAGTTCACGCCCAGATGACCTCCGCGCGTGTGAGCTGATTCAGACGAGCAAGAAGCGCGCTTCTCCCGGCAGGAATAGAGCCAGCTACTGGCTGGACTTTCAAAATAAAACTTCAGAAAACAAATTCTTCCAGAAGATGAGTGAGTGAGTTACAGTAAGCTTTACTGTAACTCCAGCTGAAACGTGGGTCTATTTGACACATTGACCGGAACGTCTCCAGCTTTTCCAGAGGAGAGAAGCAGGTTGTGACTTAGTTCTCCCCAAAGCACTAAAGGGAAAATGCAGGAAGTGCCCATTTATAGGGGAGGTGGGGTCTCCCCACCTCCTCGATGACTATTGGCCGAAAGTCTCTTGACGGAGACAGGAAAACTGTTTACATAGACGGCCAGATGGACTGGCCTGTTGAGTCTATCTTGAAGACAAAACAAAAAGGAAGTAACAGCTTTTTCCCTGACTCACAGTCTTAGATTCAGAGCACACTTTGTATTGAAGAATAAACCAGCATAAAGGTCAAACTCATGCAAGTAACAGATCATCATTGAAATGACAAAAAGTATACTGTTTGATCAATTCTGAATTAACACACATTAAAGAGAAAGTTCAATCTGATTACTTAGTGTCCATTAATTCATAATAATTGTTAACCAATATAAGTGTCCAATCGTCTCCTTGAGGGCTTCAAGAAGGTGTAACACTTAGAGTTTCAAAGAGATACAGAGAGGTGTACTTGAAGGTCGAGACAGAGGGCCTATATCACTACAGACCCCATCATTACAAAAAGTGATACTTTGTTTTAGGTTTCCATGTGGGCTATACACCACTAGGGTCCAAAGATCGTCCTATGGGTCATTTTTGACCCGTGAATTATAAAGGCATTTAATGTCGTCGACCTTTTGATCCTCTAGGTAATTTCTCACCTCAAAAGAAACACTATTTTTAAAATCTTCTAAGATAATAAGCTGTTTCAATTTCTCATAGTCCTGACCGACATTCTTTGACCTCACCCATCTGTCAAATGCTGTCTCCTTCTCCCTAGCATATTCAATATACGTATGAGTCTCACTTTTTACCAGGTTACGAAAACGCTGTTGATAAACCTCTGGATACAGTTGGTAAGCAGCAAGAATAGTAGCTTTTACATCTTCATAAGATGAGGATTTCTCTGCATCAAGTGCAGCATAAACCTCCTGAGCTCTGCCACTCTGTACCTGAAGAGACCATTTATCCACTTTAGAGATTTTGCTATCTTTTCAAAGGACAGAAAAAAAAACGTCTACTTCTGTTTCACAAAACCGAGGAACTAATCTGATATTTTTACTTAGATCAAAACCTTTTTCTGCTTCCATAGCTGCAATTTTCAGTTTTTCTACTTCCAGCTTTTGTTGTTCATTCTCCAGTTGTTTCCGTTTGTAGTCAAACTCCAGCCTCATTCGTTCCCTGTCCAATTCAAGCGTGGCAGCTTCCTGTGCTGCTTTCTGCCTGATGCGTTCTTTTTCTAATTCTAGTTGAGCAAACTGTAACTCTAAAACGTTGGGGTGTGTTTCCGGAAGACTTTCAGGGGAAATCTTATTTATTAATGCTTCAATTAAGTCAACCTTTTTTGTACCAGGTGGACACTGGACCTTCAAGTGTTCTGCTATTTTGAACAGTTCTACTTTTTTTAGTTGATACCAGTCTCTCATTTTCAAAATCCGACCCTCCTCTAGGAATTCTTCAATTTTAAATTCCTCCATAACCTCACACCAATTTTAACCACCGTTAAAGGAATCAACGAAACACCAATATAATTTAAATGGTAGCTTAAAGTCAAAAGGACGTTCCGTAATCCCGGATGAGCCCCCACTTGTTACGGAATCGCTTCTCTCCTCAGCTCGTTCTTTGTACTGGAGAGTAGGACCGCAACTAGAAGTACGTGATGAGAAAGAAAAGAAAAAAAAGAAACAAAACTGGCACCAGAGACGGAACACACAGTGAGGTGGGGCTTACCTTTGAGATGTCCGATCAGAGTCTTAATCAGCTGACATCCTTGAAAGGGGCGAGCCCCGATCCTTCATCCGTCACTGTTCAATAGTTGTTTTTGTTTTCCTTTATAGTTTTCCTCTTTTTTCTTAAAACCGCACCACTTGTGTTTCCATCTGTGGTTGTTGTTAGCAGGCGTGTTAACTTCCCCGGTGCATTTAATCTGTTAGCGTCCAGCCGGTTCATCCAAAACAAACCCGGCCAAAACCATCCGACGCTCCCCTCTGGGTTCCGTCCCGAGGTGAATGCTCTGTTTCTCTCTCCAGAGCCTTCCGCACCGTCCTTTAAGATATTTTCTTCTTCACAAAACTCCACTGCTGCAGTAGCGTCCAACACGCCACTCCATCTGTCAAAATCACCCCCGCAGGTGTGCTACCAGCGCAGCTAAAAACACTTAGACTGGCTGAGCCCCGCTCCCCTCCACCAGTGAACCGTCAAAGGTGCCAAAAAATAAAAATAATAAACGAACAAAAGACGAAAAAATGTGACCACGTAACACTTGAAAAACCAAACCGGAACTGAGGTTGTTTCTTCAGTGAGGTGGAAGCCGTCTTGTGAGCGAGCCGTTGGACGCCGGTCACCTGTAAACCGTAGCACAAACGGACAGTTCGTGCACGTGAGGTTGGGACAAGTTTACCGAAGCAGAGACCAAGAATCTTCGCACAGGTAAAACGTCGATGTCCATTCGACCGAGTCGAGCGGAAGCCGCCGAGGAAGTGCCATGTTTCTGGTTAAAACACATCAAGATAATGCCTCTCCTCATCCTCCATCTTCTTTAGTCCTCCATTTTCCTACTCTGAAACTTTCTTATTTTAAGTAACTAAACTTTAAGTTTATTGTGCCAGCAGATATAAGTTAATAACACCCATAACTTGTGTTCTGTTGTTCCTATGAAATTACGGACGCGTGTTTCATCTATGCTGAAGTTAGTTATAGGAAATTTCGATCGATCCAAACATGTAAATATGTTGTGATGTAATTTATAATTATGTTAAATAAATGGTCCAGTCCTGCTGTACCAACATAAGTTTAACGTTTCCTGTGAATTACATCTGGTCTAGTCACAGAATTATTGATATTAATCTAAAAAGAGAGAACTCGTGAATATTGATGATACGTTTGTGTCAGATAAAATCTACTCAAATCTTTCATCTGGAATATTGTACAGTCAGCAAAACTGACTAGTATATATCCCTACACTGAGTTGGTAGATTCCAACAAGAAGCGAAAATCCTCCTCTTCTGATGAGCCACCGATGAAGTGTGAAAATCACAGATTCCCTCATCTCTCCACGAGGGTTGAATCCAGCTGAAATGGGATTTTTGGCTGAGTATGTTGCTGTGATGAAACCTGTTGCCATGGCCCCCAACATTCTTCATGGGGAATCATCTGTGCACATGAAAAAAAGGCGTTCAATATAGAAAAAACTGGACTTTATTTCTGTATTGAATGCCTTTTTTTGAATTTATCATGTCCTGGATGACTGAGAATCTTCACCAGCATCTGTGCACATGGGCTTCCTCCTGCCAACACTACACCAGTTGCAAGGCAAGCTGAAGAAGCTGGTATCATCTTGCAAAGTGTGTACACCTCTCATCGATGCCCTGCTGGATGGGATTCAGAAACGTTTTGCTGAGATAATGAAAGAACCTGAGCTCATTGCTGCAGCTACTCCTACCTAAATTCTAAACAAACTGGACTACAGATGAGAACATCTTAAAATCTGGTAAATATAAAAACATCAGTGTGTGTGCACATAACAAAACATTACATACAACATGTACTATAAATAACGCATAAGTGTATAAAAGTAATTCTTGGCAAAAATGTTTTTAAAGGTCTCGACTACATCGAGGATGACTTGGACACTAATGCTGAAGATGACAGCAGCACAAACAGCAGCCACTCGGATGAAGAATACTTATTTAAGAATACTTATTTGAGAGGTATCTTTCATGTCCATCCACTGGAGGTATGGATCTGTTACACTCTTTACACGTTTTTCCTCAAACCAAGCGGTTGTCACTCAAAGTCAACACAAGTCTTCCAGCATCTGCAGCTTGTGAGAGACTATTCAGTCACACCCGCTTCGGATGTTATCAGTCCATTAAATGGTTCCTATAATTTATTATCACCCCCATTCCTATCGCTCAGAATGCCCCTACTGTACCTACTAGTAGGTTTAAAGGTACGTTGTCACTGTTACAAGCAATGACAGCAGGCTCCGTCTTTAGCAAAGTGTTAAAGTTTCGAGTAAAGCCTCTGGCATTAGGTTTAGGCACAAGGGTAAGGGGGTTAGGTTTAGGGTTGGTCCTCTGGGTCAGGTTTAAGGTTAGGTCAGGGAAAACTGTTACATAAGCTGAAAAAAAAAAGCTACACTTCCGGGTTTACAAAAACACGCTGCCTACTCACAGCAATTATAACGCTGATAACGTTATGTTAAACATGCTAGTAGGTAGTAGGTTACCTATTCTCCGCTACGAATAGGGATGATAACAGTTGATAACGCCCATTGTATGGACTGACAACATCCGAACCCGCTGTCAGTCATGCAGGACTCCTTTTTGCTGCTAAGAGATCACAGCTTCACTTCAAAAACCTTGAGAGCCAGCCTTGAAGCTTAACAGTCACATTATTGAATAATGTTTCACTGAGTTTATGTTGTCAGTTGTTCTACTGATTAAGTTCAGGAATACACAGTCCTTTGCTTGATGTGTAGGGTTGTGTTTCAGTTTATACTTAAACTGGGGGCGGCCGTGGTGTAGTGGTAATGGCAGTCAACCCCTGATCGGAAGGTTGGAGGTTCGAATCCCGCATCCGCCCACCATATGTCGTTGTGTCCCTGGGCAAGACACTTAACACTGAGTTGCTCCCGGTAGTTCTGGATGGCGCCTTGCAAGGCAGGCTACCACCACCGGTGTATGAATGTCTGAATGAATGGGTGGATGGCTGGTATTGTAAAGCGCTTTGGGGCTCCTCACAGGGGGCTGGAAAGCGCTATATAAATAAACTCCATTTACCATTTTATAGGATGTCAAAATGTAAGAAAACGAGTTCCAACATTTACTGGTAGAAACAAAGTTTTGCAAAAAGCCAAGTTTATTATTATTTAGCTGAATTATTTGGGCTACAGTTGCCTTTGTGCTTTATTTTTATTTATATTTATAACAATGTAAAAGATAAGTGGTTTATTTCTAAATCCTTTTGGCTGGTATTGCCTTTGTGTTTTTATTTATAACAATGTATGTTCAGTCTCATTAAAAGTTATGTTTCCTTGTAAATCCATTTGCATGTTATAATTTAATGACACGAGATGGTACTCGGCAGTTACTCACTACTTGAGTAGTGTAATAATATAGGCAGGGGATTAAGCGTCTTAACATTTGTAAAACAAATCTGAACAAGTCATTCTGACATATAATTCAACTTTGCCATAGTTCTTTGACTAAGACATACAGTTTGATCCATCATATGAAGAAGTGATCAACATTGGTACAGCATAAACCATGATCATACAATGACAAGAGTTATTCTGTTAATTAATTCTGAATTAACACAAATTAAAAGGAAGTCTCTTCTGATTGATTTGTGTATTTTAATTCAAGACAAATGTAATAAAATAGTGTCCACTCGTCTCCTTGAGAGCCTCAAGAAAAGTGTACCACTAAGAGTTTCAGACACCGGGTTGTATCACTACAGTAGGTTATAATCAAAGTACTTCATTACTTTTACTCAAGTAAATTTTTGGATGCCTATTCACTACTTTTAGTTGAGTAATATTTGGTTCAAGTAACAATACTTTTGCTTGAGTAGAAATTTTGAATACTCTACCCACCTCTGGTAAGGAAATACTATTTACAGTACAGTAGTATAGGCAGAGTGTGTGTTTTAGCAGAGGTCAGCATGTATCTAATACTTATTGAGTTTGTTGGGAGCAGTGATGTTGTAGAGTCTCACAGCTGCTGGGAGGGAGGACCTGCGGTAACACTCTTTTGTACATTTAGGATGCAGTAATCTGTCACTTAAGGAGCTCTCCAGATCAGCAACAGCTTCATGCATGGGGTGGGAGATGTTGTCCAGCAATTATGTTATTTTAGCTAGAGTCCTTCTGTCCCCCACTACCTGCGCTGGGTCAAGGGGGCATCCAAGCACAGACCTTCTTGATAAGCTTATCTACCGTATTTTCTGCCGTACACGTCGCACCGCCGTACACGTCGCATCAGTCCAATTATGTCCAAATAAAGTGGAAAAATCCATAAACATGTCGCACCTCCGTATATGTCGCATCTATTATGCGTCACCGCTGACGCGTCGCGTATGTTATGCTTCACCGTTGACAACCCGGAAATGTGGGCCAGTGTTTTGCCAAAAATGGATTGGCTGCCAAATGGCCACAGTAGCGTGCACGGAAGGACTTTAACAAGATTAACACTTAAAAACAATTATTTGTTTGCTGAAAATTATAGCAAAGATGTGTCTGAGCTGAACTTTTCCTTAATAAATGCACGTAATGGTCAAATCAGCTGAATTAAAAAAAAATTGTTTTGCTACGTTGGTGCTGCGAAGCGTGCACGCTCAGTGAGCGGATACTCTTCATTTCTTTAAAATTTAACAAGATAAACACCTAAAACATATATTTGTTTGCTGACATTATAGTAAAAGTGTGTCTGAGCTGAACTTTTCCTTTAAAAATGAACGTATTTGTCAAATCAGCTGGATTTATATTGTTAAGCTTTGACGGTCTTCCAAAAGTGCGCGTGCGCTGCGAAAACCTTCATGTCTTTAAAATTTAACAAGATAAACACCTTAAAAATATTTGTTTGCTGAAAATTATAGCAAATATGTGTCTGAGCTGAACTTTACCTTTAAAAATTAACGTAATGTTCAAATCAGCTGGATTGAATTAGTTTCGCTTTGACGGCTCTTCCAAACGTGTGCGCTCGCACTGCGAAAACCTTCATTTCTTTAAAATTTAACAAGATTAACACCTTAAAAAATATATTTGTTTGCTGACATTATGGTAAAAGTGTGTCTCAGCTGAACTTTGCTTAATAAATGCACTTTGACGGTTAAAACATGGCAAAATGAAGCCGACGAAATAAAGCGGCTTCAAAATTACTACACGCTCACCCGCCCATAATGATGACAGAAACGCCTATTTATTTATTTATTTTTATTCAAACCTGTTGAATTCTTCATCCTCTGTCGCTGGTGAAGAATTCTGCCAACTCCTGAGGTAACACGTAGTTCAGACCTCCAGAGAACAGGAGGCCGCGCTACGACAGAGTGAGTCAGAGCAGAGGAGGCTGCGGTCGGACACATGAGCTGGAATGGTCGGTGGACCCTAGTGGCCGAAAGTGGTACTGCACCATTTTTTTCATCAGAATGAATGGAAACGGTCATATCTCAGCCAAAAATTGGTCTAAAATGATGGGGGGGAAAAATACATAAATATGTTGCTTCGCCGTATAAGTCGCAAGACATGCAAATTAGGCAAAAAACTGCAACTTATAGGCCAAAAAGTACGGTAAGTGCTTCTTCTCAGCTGATGATAAGCTGCTGCTCCAACAGACACCATAGAAGATGGCTGATGCCACTACAAGTCAAAGAAGGTCTTCAGGAGCACCCCCTGCACTCTAAAATACCTCAGTATCCTCAGCAGGTAGAGTCTGCTCTGACCCTTCTTGTAAAGTGCTTCAGTGTCTCATTTTCTCTTTTCTTTCTTTCTCTCTCTAAAAAAAAAATACATATTGGAGTGAGAGGATGGCTATAAGGTGTGAAGGGAGGCCATCTATAAATGGAAAAAAAAAAGGAAAAAAAAAGTGCGTCAGTGTTGTGAGACCAGTCCAGTTTATTGTTCAGGTGAATATCCAGGTACTTATGAGAGTCCACTATCTCAATGCCCAGTCCCTGGATGTTCACCGGGGTCAGTGAGGTGGGCCTGTGCCTGCAGAAATCCACCATCAGCTTCTTAGTTTTAGTAGCGTTGATCAGGAGGTGGTTCTGCTGGCACCAGTCCACAAAGTCTTGAGTCTGCTGTCTGTACTCTGAGTCGTCCTCACCTGTGATGAGGCCCACTATGGCAGAGTCATCAGAGAACTTTTGCAGATGGCAGTGTGGGGAGTTGATGGTGAAGTCTGCAGTGTAGAGGGTGAAGAGGAATGGTGCCAGCACAGTTCCTTGCGGGACACCCGTGCTGCAGAACAGCCTGTCAGAGACACAGCAGCCCTGTGTCCTCACATACTGTGGATGTCCAGTGAGGTAATCCAGTACCCACTGGGGCATGTGGTGATACACTCTTGATGACTCCAGCTTGTCCCGCAGAAGTCCTGGCTAGATGGTGTTGAAAGCACTGGAGAAATCAAAGAACATGATCCTCACGGTGCTTCCAGGATTCTCCAGGTCGGTCAGAGCTTGGTGCCTGAGGTAGATGATGGGATCAACAACCCCGATGCCAGGCCGGTAGGCAAACAGCAGTGGATCCAACGAAGACCTCACCTGGTGGCATAAATGGTTGAGGACCAGCCTCTCAAGGGTCTTCATCAGATGTGAGGTCAGAGCCACCGGCCTGTAGCTGCTAAGGTCCTTTTGTTGTTTAGTTTTTGGTACTGGTAGGAAGGAAATCTGTTAAACACAATAATGAACAGAAAAAGTCTAACAGACGGAAAAACATTGTCATTCCTTATGTTGCTGTAGTCTCAGAGAATTTCAGAAGGATTTTCAACAAACACAACATCCCAGTACATTTCAAACCTAGCAGGACGCTCAGACAGAGGCTGGTCCACCCTAATGGTACAGTCACACCAAGCAGCGTTTTGAACCTCCAAAAAGCTCCTCACGCACGCAAGTGGACGCACTTGTGAATGCAGCGTGTTCAAACCTGAACGCCAGAAGCTGCTGGGTGTGTGGGAGGAGCTTACCGGTATACAGAGTCCTGCGCACAGAGTCCTGCTCACTCCGCCAGGCGAGGAGCTGTTTATTTCCGTCTCTGTCGAGCAGACTTGACTGGTCGTGAAGGAATTGTCGCGAACACACAGCTACAATGAGTTTCTCTTCCATAGTCCACGACCTCGCGGGTCTTTTCTTTTTTTTTCCGACAAACAATACGTCACATAGTGCGCGCGCACCCTCGTTTCCGCGTCACATAGGGACTCTCCCCCTGACCCCCGCTCTTCTCCCCCGACTCTCCCTGATTGGTTGACACACCAACCAATCGGGTAGAGTTGAGCGGCGTCTGAAAGTTTGAACCGCGAAATCTTCAGCATGTTGAATCTCGGTTTGGAGGCGGAAGCCGGTCACGTGCACGGAAAAACGCTTCTCAGCACGCTCAACACGCACGCGACCTGACGCCAGGAGGTGCCTGGAAGCGCGTCCACCATTGACTTTACATGTAAACTGGACGCTCCTGCTGCCAAAATGCTGCTTGGTGTGAGCACACCATAAGGACCAAACCCCCACACACAAACAGAGTGGTGTGGTTTATGCAGTCCAGTGCAGCGAAGTCTGCTCAGACCGCTACATCGGAGAAACTAAGCAACCTATCCACAAAAGAATGTCTCAACATAGGAGAGCAACCTCCTCTGGACAAAACTCAGCTGTTCACCTCCACCTCACGGACAAGGGTCACTCATTTGAGGACCAGAATGTTCAAATTTTGGACCGAGAGCACAGATGGTTTGAGAGGGGGGTGAAGGAAGCTGTGTATGTTAAGAGAGAAAAACCTTCTCTTAACAGAGGAGGAGGTCTGAGATTTCAACTTTCTAAGACTTATAACTCAGTTTTGGATTTGATTCCGAAACGTTTTACACCGGATGGGAGCAGGGATGTCTTGTCTGTAAATTAGACTAACAAAGTTCTCTGAGTAGCCTCTGTTGTTGGTTGGGAGGTGTTTTTTGTCAATTTACATACAGTTTTGTGTCTTCTACCAGAGACCTCAAGGGAACCCCCTACTGTTAAGGTGTGATCTTTCAATTTACATGTATGTGTTACAAACCCCCTTCTGTTAAGCTGTGATGTGTTGTTTTGTCAATTTAAATAGAATGGGCATGTTATCTCAGGTATGTTGTGGTGTTATTTCAGTTTCCAATTTCATATGTTGGTGCGTGGCTTGTATAAAACTTCTCGGTCTCACAGCTTCCATTCATTCAGAATTGAAAAAGACTTCTGGACAGAAGTCGAAACGTTTTCTGCAACAAATAAAGTCCAGTTGATCCTGTATTGAACGCCTTTTTTGATTTTATCATGTCCTGGACGACTGAGAATCTTCACCAGCATTTGGTACTGGTACCACACAGGAGGTCTCCCACAGATTGCTGCTCTGTTTTCACTTTGCTGTAAAGCTGTGATGGATTTTCTTTTGCTAGTTAAACTAAAAATAAAAAAAACATAAACCTTAGACGTAAACCACAACATGCATTTATCATTAACAAAATCGAGGAACAAAAAAAAAAGTGTGCTGATGAGCGAAAGAGAAGGATGATGGAGAAACGAGAGAGTGAAACTTCATACATACACTGAAGTGAAGGTCGAGTGAATGAGTGGGAGACGGTGCTTTAGGCTTAGCATTAATTGTGTTGAATTATTCAACTGAAGCTTAACAGTGAGGACCACTAGAGCACTTCTGTCCTGTGTGTGTGTGTGTGTGTGTGTGTGTGTGTGCGTGTGTGTGTGTGTGTGTGAGAGTGTGTGTGTGAGTGTCTTTGCAAAAGAGAGAATGGAGAACAAAAAGAAAAGAGTAACCCCAAAAATACACTACACGCGGTCCGTGTTCCCTCCGCTCCGCAGGTCGCAGCTGAGCGAGTCCAAAGTCCACTGCCTCCGCTCAGCTCAGGTCCGCCTGGATGCGCCGCTCCAAGACGCATGCGCGGGAATTGCGAGATTGCGCGATAAATCAAGTGATAAATAATGAAGTCAGAACAAAACAATTCATTCGGTGGAAGAAGGAGAACAACAGTAAAGGCTGCCTTGATCTTCTCTCGTAAATAAGCGACAGGACATGGTTTGAGCAACAGGAAGTGATGTTTACATTTCAGAATAAAATACTTTTTTATTTATTTATTTCTTGTATTGCGTTATTAGGTGTAGTCATAGTCATAAATATAATAGTTTAGTCATAGAATAGTCATAAATGATAGTTTGACAGCATTTTTGTACAAATAAATCCGTATAGAGCTAGGATTAGTCCGCCCGTGGTGATTTTATTTTGTAAATACGGAAGTTGTGCTCGTTCCTTTTCCTGTTGGTGCGACGTAATCTTCAAAAGTTGACTCCGGCACAGCTCCGTCGTCCGGCAGAAATAGAAAATTTTCTAATTTTGACGGACTGCCGTCCGCTCGCCGCAGCTCACCGCCGCCGTGCGGAGCCAGTGTACTTTATCTCATTGATTATAATGGGTGCGTATTTGCTGCGGAGGTCGGACCGGAGCGGGGCGGAGCTGCAACGCGTGTAGTGTATTTTTGGCGTAAGGCTACTATGATGCACGTAAAAAATCCAGCAATGGTTCCATAAAATAGTGTTCTCATGACATTAAGTTCTATTGTGGGTCATTTTGTGTGTTTTTGTCACATCAAGCAGCTTATTATAATGCCATTAAGGCCCTGTTTACACGGACACTGTGTGGGGGAAACAGATGTTTTGGGTATGTTAATTAGGTGAAAAGTTTTGCGTTGACACTGTCGGATTCTGTGGATACGACTCTCTCCCCCTCCACCCCCCGTCCTCATGATTTCACTGTAGTTACCATGCTGGGCCTTTAGATGGCGCTGTGATTTTTGGAACCTTCACTACTGCGCATGCGTGCAGCCTGAGGTAAACAGCAGCCGAGAGCCTGCCTCGTCTGTTTTCCTCTCTGGCTAAAATCAGCTAACTACAAGTTGTTGTCAACAAGTTAAAGCTGGAATTTGGATAAGAGTCAACAGATTTGAGTCAGTGGGACCCGCTTCATCTAACAAGCTGCACACCAGACGCTGAGACTGTGGACCAGAACCGCTGAGTGGACTGTGGACCAGAACCGGACTTTACTCCGTGATAAACAGCTGACTTACAGCAGGTAAATCAACGTTCTTAATATAATGTTTGCTTGTGTTTACTTTGATCACACAACAACTGAGTTTTTATTTATTTATTTCTGCCAGGTGGAGAAGCTGTCGTTGACAGGCTGATGGTTCGGCGGTTCTGATGGGTCCAGATGAACACACAGCAAGAGTCCAGTTCATTAACGTAGTTACAGTTCGGTTCACGTGTTTTAATAGTGTGTTCAGTTTAATTCTCAGTGTTTGTGTTGTAAACTTTGTGGT
>JBBPBX010069894.1:0-18733 GCA_038048925.1 Garcialebias charrua
GGACCGGGGCATCAGAAAGGCAAAGAGGCAGTATTCTGGGAAAATAGCTCACCGTTTCAAGGACAGCAGGGATACACGCAGTCTGTGGCAGGGAATACAGACCATCACAAACTACAAACCACCCCCCCAGACCTGTGACAGCTCAGCCTCTGCGCTGAATGAACTGAATGAGTTCTTTGCTCGGTTCGAGGCAAGTAACAGCACACCAGCACATAAACTCCCCCCCTCTCCTGATGGCCAGGTGCTGACGCTGTCCTCAGACAGCGTAAGGCGATCATTCATCAAGATTAACGCCCGGAAGGCCTCTGGTCCTGACAACATACCTGGTCGTGTGCTGAAGGACTGTGCAGGGGAACTCGCAGCGGTCTTCACGGACATCTTTAACATCTCACTGAGCCAGGCCATCGTCCCCACCTGTTTCAAAGCCACCACCATCATCCCTGTCCCAAAGAAGGCAACGCCCGCATGCCTCAATGACTATCGCCCAGTAGCACTCACCCCCATCCTGATGAAGTGCTTTGAACGGCTAGTCATGAAAAGCATCACATCTGTCCTCCCTGACTCCCTGGATCCCTTCCAATTTGCATACCGACCTAATCGCTCAACCGACGATGCCATCTCCTCTGCCCTTCACACAGCTCTCACACATCTGGACACGAAGGACTCCTATGTTAGAATGTTGTTCATCGACTTCAGCTCGGCATTCAACACCATCATCCCCCAACAGCTCATCCTTAAACTGGACAGTCTGGGGCTGAATACCTCAATGTGTAACTGGCTGCTAGACTTCCTGACTGGGAGACCACAGACAGTACGAGTCGGGAGTAACACATCTAGCACCATCACATTGAACACAGGGGCCCCACAAGGATGTGTACTGAGCCCCCTTCTATTCACCCTGCTAACACACGACTGCACACCATCATACAGCTCCAACCACTTCATCAAGTTTGCGGACGACACAACAGTGGTGGGTCTCATCAGCAACAACGATGAGACGGACTACAGGAACGAGGTGAGCCGCCTGGCCTTGTGGTGCGGACACAACAATCTCACTCTCAACGTGGAGAAGACAAAGGAGATTGTTGTGGACTTCAGGAAGAAGGATGCCCAACATGCCCCTCTGACCATCAACAGCACCGCAGTGGAGAGAGTAGACAGCACCAAGTTCCTGGGAGTGCACGTCTCAAAGGACCTGTCCTGGAGCAGGAACACTGCAGCACTGGCAAAGAAGGCTCACCAGCGTCTCTACTTTCTCCGCAAGCTGAAAAGGGCTGGAGCTTCAACCCCCATCATGAGCACCTTCTACAGAGGTGCCATAGAAAGTGTCCTGACCAGCTGCATCACTGTGTGGTTTGGTGCATGTACTGCATCCTGCCGCAAGAGCCTCCAGCGCATTGTGAGAGCAGCTGAGAAGATAGTCGGCACCTCCTTCCCCTCACTGCAGGACTTACACAGCAAACGCCTCACTCGGAAAGCCCACCGCATGGCAGGTGATCCCACACACCCACTACACAGCCGCTTCAGACTGCTGCCATCAGGGAGGAGACTGAGGAGTCTCCAGGCTCGAACCAGCAGACTGAGAGACAGCTCTGTTCATCAGGCAGTCAGGATGCTAAACACTCTGCCTGCTCTGCCCCCCCTCCCATTTGAACTGCCTTAACACTAAAACTTTCTCACACATTACCACACAACACAAAGATTTTAACACTGGACTCTGTGTCATCAAACGGTTTATTCACTAAGCTCTCGGTCATGTGCTCATACAGTTTGCACTACTTCTCATACTTGCACTAATGTTTGTATTACATCACTGCCTATAATCATAATACTGTTTACATTCTCTGTTTACATTTATTAATACTGTTTACTTTTATTACTACTGCTTACATGTAACTACTACTGTTTACATTTACACTACTCTAATATCTACACCACTGCTGATACATATACAATGTGCTCTGAACGGTCTTATTTAGGGATGCCCAATGTGCCTTACTGCATATGCCACTTTTTGCCTCTATAACAACATCAACTACTACCTCATACATATACTGTGTACATTAACTCATACGCTGCTTTGCCACTTTGCAAATGTCAATGCTAGAAACCTTTAGTTTATTTTAGTTATACTTTTTATACTCTTTTTTTATACTAGTATGCAAAAACTCAGGACAGTATTATGTTCATTAAATGTTTAATGTTTTAGTTTTAGAGTTGGTGTAAATTTTCATACTCTTATTCCACTATGCAAAAAACTCAGGACAGTGTTAGTTTTACTATTTTATGCTTATGTCAATTATTATATGTTTCAGTGTTTCAATGTTTAGATGTTTACTGTTGCACCGAGGGACTGAGAGAAACGCAATTTCGGTCCTGTGTATGTCCTGTACAGTACATATTGCAGATCTGACAATAAAGTTGACTTTGACTTTGACTTTCAAAAAAAAAAAATGCAAAATTTACTTTAATTAGAGAACATGACTTTGGACCACTCAGCAGAAGTCCCAGGTGAGATGCTTCTGACGCTCTCTCTTGTTCAAAAGTTGTTTGACACAAGGAATGCGACAGCTGAAACCCATGTCTTGCATACGTCTGTGTGTGGTGGTTCTTGAAGCACTGACTCCAGCTGCAGTCCACTCTTTGTGAATCTCCCCCACATTTTGGAATGGGTTTTGTTACGAAATCCTCTCCAGGGTGCGGTTATTCCTAATATTAACATTGATTTCCACAGGTGTTAAAATACCGTACTTATTTGCAGCAGTAACACACTAATAAATTATTTAAAAAATCATACATTGTGATTTACGATTTTTATTTTATTTTTTAGATTACAGTACGTCTCTCACAGTGGACATACACCTAAGATGAAAATTTCAGACCCCTCCATGATTTCTAAGTGGGAGAACTTGCAAAGTCGCAGGGTGTTCAAATACTTATTTTCCTCACTGGTAGCTATAGTGCATTTATGTTATTTATTTAGTTATTTTTTAAGAAAAGAGCCAAGCTCAAAATCATCTCATTTTGGTCTCTGGCCTAATAATTTTTGCATTGTCAGTATTGTTTTTAGTTGATCTTTTGTGAAACGTAATATTTGATGAACGGGTCCCTCAGCAAGCACAGCTGCTGATGGCATCAATCACCGCTGCCTGTTTACTTCCTCTTGTTAACTGTTTTTTTTCCCTCGAGTGCCCAGACTCCCCTCGGCACCGATTCAATTTAGTCCTGATTCTACTTTTTACAATCCCATTTTAAAGAGGCGCACGCCACTGTTTACCTCTGCTGATCTAATGTTCTGAGGCAGAGAACCACATCTGTTATGGCGTGGTGCTGCAGCTGCAGTCACGTTTCGACTCCAGAAAGGCAAGTTTGAAACTGAAAGAAACTCTTCGAGAAGCTTGTGGTTTCAGTATCTCAACGCTGGTGTAGATGACTGTCTGCTCCCTGTGCATCACATTTGGATGTTTGTCCTCACACACACACACACACACACACACACGCACGCACGCACGCACGCACACACACAGCAGCACAAACAGTTGCATTTCTTAAAATAGTAGATGTACAGCAGCCAGCAAAGCTACCGGGTAGCCAGGTTTTTATCCTGTTGGTTTTGGCAGCATTAAAGGCAAAATTCCTGCTTTGTCCTTCATCGTTTGCTAGATGTGTGTAAATGAGCTCTACGTGTCTTTCTGTTAACCTCAGCTCAGTGACTTCTATGTGTTTGGAGTCACACATGCTTCAGTGGATCATTCAAATATGCCAAAAAACAAAATGACACATTATTTACAACCTAGCTCTGCAGCTGATAGTGAACTGTGGCAGCAGGGCGATCCGAACATTCACGATCTGAGGCTCTGGGCGATCCAAGCTGCTGACCAGTTTTATCAGTCGTTACTTTTAAACTATTCCTATTGGGTGCAGCCTAACAGAGAAACTGACTCATAGATGCAAATCTCACAGTTTGTTTTTTTAAGCACCACAAAAGTAGGAATTTCTCCAGGTCTGGTTTTCTTGCAGCTTTTGTGGACATCTGAGTGCCGAACGGTCCAGAATCAAGCCCATCATCATCAGCACATATGCTCCAGTGAAGTAGAATCAAGTGGTTTAATTTGAGACATTGAGATTTTTATTCTGCTCTGTTTGTACCTGTTACATCAGCAGGTAGGGTCTGTCTGTGTTCTCTTTACCTCAGGCTGCTGTGTGTCAGTAACAGGTTTTTTTTTCTTTGTGCCATACACCCATTCGCTCAGGCTGTCTGTTAGGGGGTCCTTTGTTGACAACACTTGCGTCCCAAAGTATAAGTACGACCCCCTAAATCCCCTGGCACTCTCTTTTCCCTTTTTATGCTTTCATTATTCCTTTGTCTCCCTTGTACATGTATTATTTATGTGCTCCCACACATATGGTGACATGGTGCTGTATATGGAGATACTCTTTAGCGTAAAGATCTCCAGCCAACACCTGCTGTGTTTATGTCCCAGCATGGGTTTGTTTTTCAGTCAGGACACCATGTATCTGTACCGTCGTCCAGCTGAATGTGTCGTTAAGACCCAAATCTTCTCACCTTTCTGTTTTGAGTGTCTGCATCGAGCACAACCTGCAGTCACAACAGTGTGTGAATTGTACTTCATTGTGCCGCCTGCTGCTCGAGACCGAGGAACAGGCGCTTCCCAAAAGGCTGCAGCTGGATGTGCTTTATGTTCATGTCAAATATGGCAATGTATAAATATAATCAATTACAGATAAAAACATTTATACAAATTTCAAACATGGAAGCAAGCATTGTAATATACTGTATTCCAACAGTTCAGCTTTAAATATGAGCAATGAATCACTTTGTTGAAATTTGCTAAAGAAGCCAAAACTTAGTTGTTAAAACTATAAGAAGCAAAACACAAGCTAAAAGTAAATGGGGTGCCTAAAAGCTAAAGCTAACAACTGCTAGCTACAAGTTAAAGGAAGCGGATTAGTAGCTAAAACCTAAAAGCAGCTTCAATAGAGCAAGTAAGCTGAAGAGATTACCGAACTATGGTTTTGAAGGAATTTAGGAGATCTCAATATAAAAATGTCAGGTTGGGTTTTCTGAACCACAAAACTGATTTAGCAAAAAAAAAAAAAAAAAAAATGTACATTTCTTGAACTGCATTTGCAGTGGAAATCAAATGAAAAACTAAACGGGAGGCTGTGCATGTGTAGGAGCTCTTTTTATTCTTTCTCCTTTGGGCCTGGGAGTGAAAAAGCAGCTAATCTCCGTTACTCACAGTCTCACACTTTGCAGCTTTGCAGGCAGAACCTTGCAGTGAAAGACGGAGAAAGCGAGAAACCAAGGAAGCAGCTTCTGTTGAAAGAAACTAGCCAAATTATTACCATTATTCATTGTTAACCTGCACTTTTTTGGTATAAAAGTGTACAGGGACGAAGAGAAGATTATTTATTCTTATTCTTATTATTGTATTAATAAATTGAAGGTGTTAAATACTAGGGCTGAACGATTTTGGAAAATAATCTAATCGCGATTTTTTTTCTATAAATTGCGATTGCGATTTAAAATGCGATTATTTTTACTGGTTCTGTATTCATATCACTAACGACACAACTGTTTTTTTTTTCATCAGATAATTAATGCGTTTTTTCACGCAGAACGTTAGCTTGCTGAGCTAGCTGCTAACCGGGCACCATCAAAACAGACCCGGTCTAATGAAGCTCGCGCTTTGTTTATCTCCCGCAGTCTCTGTGTCTCAGCGTCTAAGCTCAGATACACGTTTAAATGAGCTAACTTACCGTACCTGAATTTATAACTTTTATGACTTCTGTCAAGCCTGAAGCAACAGTGTTGGAGCGCACGGTGTCCCCCATCCCTCCTGCTCTGTTTTGCTCGCTCAGCTGAGCTCCTGTTGCTCGGCGCGGCTCACTACCAAGTAGAGGTGTCGTTTCTTTGCCCGAGCCCGACCCTACCCGAGCCCTACCCGACTTCGGGTAGGGTAGGGCCATATTTTTGCGTTTGATTGGCGGGCCGCGGGTCGGGCTCGGGCTTTGATGTGGTTTTTTTTAATCATACAGCACAAACAAAACTAAATAAAAATGCACACAATATAAAATTGTTTTAATCTGCTTGTAAAGAATATAAGGCAGTAAGTTTATTGATGAGGAAATAATTAATAGAGTGAATTTAGATGGTGAAAACCGCAGCGCACTGAGCGCAGCCACTTAATTGCGCAACTCAGCCAGAGAGCAGGCGCGCAGCGCGCGCCTGGACAGCGTCTCCCCCGACATGCTGGACTTTTTAGTGACATTTCTCGAACCATTTTACCGTGCACAGAGAGAACTGGAGGGTGACAAATATCCCACCAACCTGGTTTGTCTCTGGAATGAGAAACTGAAGCAACACTGCCAGTCCTCACTCCTCACACACAGACTCTCCGCAGCAGGTGTTTCTGCGCGACATGCAGAAGTGCTGGAGCGCAAAATTATTATCCACGACTTGCACAGAGTTGCATTATTTCTGTGGCCTAACTTTAACAAGCTCAAAATTATGTCACCAGCTGACGTGCGTCAGGTGCACGCTCACGTCCGCACACTGCTCTCTCTGCGGCGGAACAAGTTGCCGCATTCCTGACATTCCTGAAGCTTCAAAAGTCACTGCGAGCAGCGCGCTCACACCTCCTCCATCAAAACACAGAAGAACAACATCAAGTTCTTTTGCTGAGTGGGAGAACGCAGTAAAAGCTTAATAAATAAACGTAGTGTTTTTTTTTTTTTTTGTTGTTGTTTTTTTTTTAATCGGGTAGGGTCGGGTCGGGCGGTGATTTCTAGGAAATCAGCGGGCTCCCTCGGGCTTGGGTAATTAAACTAAGGGCTCGGGTAGGGTAGGGCCGTGGATTTCCGGCCCGATGACAGCTCTACTACCAAGTCACGTGACCAGCTCGCGCTCTGTTTACACGTTTAAATGAGCTAACTTACCTGAATTTATAACTTTTATGACTTCTGTCGAGCCTGAAGCAACTGTGTTGAAGCGCACGGTGTCCCCCATCCCTCCTGCTCTGTTTTGCTCCGCTCAGAGCTGCGTGCGGCCAGACCGGCTCACTACCAAGTCACGTGACCAGTCAAATCGCAGCCCGTGCGATTAGTGAATCGCGTTTTAACATATCGCGAGATAATCGCAAATGCGATTAATCGTGCAGCCTAAATACATATCACTAATTGTTTTAATTTGATCACAGAGATGTGTTAAACACAGAGAGTTATAGGTAAATTAGTTAGGAGACGTGACTTGACTGAACTCCTGAATTTTGGCTGTGATGTTTACGGTAGTTTCTAGTTTTGGCCATGTGTCTGCACCGTTTGCTTCCTTTGCACTGGTTTGTTCCTTCCTTTAAGCTTCTCCCTGACCGCCTCATTTCATCCACTGCTCATCATTCATTCAACCTTTATTTAAGACAGATAAATCACATTGAGCCTCGAAGACTCATTTACAAGTGAGATCTGTTTACTGTTTAGACAGACAAAAAGCAGTGAAACTGGACAATCGTAGGAATTGGAGGCAAAAAAATTCCTGTCAGACTCTTTCTTCTTGGCTGAGAAGAAAAACTAATATAAAAAATAAAAAAAACACCTCGCACATACAAGCACATAGTGACGTAGACATTCCGCATAGGGGTGGAAATGACGAGAGCAGTGAGCAATGTCCATGGACGCTCTCGAGGGCAGTGTAAGAGTTCTGATAAGAGTTCCGATAAGGATGGAATACCGGTAATCAACCAGTTCCCTTCAGTGAGATCTGTAAACATTCTCAAGGGATGTCGGGGAATGGCCAAGGACAATGCTTATAGGAATCCAAGAATCCTGAAATGATGACAAAAATGTTTACAGTATTCAGCTGGTTTCCTCTGGTTGATCAGTTGGAAATTCCTCGATGTGTGTTTGTATCATTCTGATGTACAGTAGTGCCGGTCACATTTGATTTTTCACATACTGCACAGCCTCTGGTACCTTCTCCCCCTCATCATCTCTGCAAAGTGTCTATTCACGGTCAGTTTGTGTCTTAGTTTATTTCAGTTTGTATACCTCGTCTTCTCGTTAAGGATGCCCATCACTTGTATGTCAATCCACACATGGACATATTCTTGTCCTCGTTCTGTGCTTAGCAGTTAATAGTGAGCTCTCACTTGAAATCTCGTTGCTGGTTATTGAGACGAAGATTTTAGGGGGATTTTAATTTTATTTTTTGCTTTAACCTTACAACAGCAGCAAGTTAGAGGTGTGGATTTGCAGATATACACAGAGACATCATATTAGTTCTATTACATAATGGAATTTCTTCACGGTCTCTCTAGACCATATAGTGCTGGACAATAATTCGATATCGATATATCTTGCGATATACTTTTATTCAATAATGATGATATGAGTTTTAAGCATATTTTCAAAATTTCGATAGGATTACAGTGTTTCACTGACACTTTTCTTTTTCTGTTTGAGTTGAAGTGGCTGCATCAGTTTCAACCTAGACAGAAAAAGCTGTGACACAGCTACGTAAGTGCGTGGTGACGTAAAGATATGCAGAGCTCGAGTCCAGAAGGCGTTAGCAGTAGCAGGCTAAGCTAAGCTAATCTCTAACGCGCATTAAATTTTCGCTTCAAAACAAGTTCCCATGACTGTCAGAATGTGACTGAACAATGTTTCACAAGCGAAGAGAAAGCAGATGACATCACTGATGAGAGAGGAAAGACTAATTTGCCGTTGTGGAAGTGGTTCGGCTTTCTAAGATCTGATAAACTGCAGGTTTCTTCTGCTGCAGCGAGGTCCTACTGTACTTGGTTTCTTTATAATAATAATAATAAATAATAATAAACTTTATTTGTATAGCACCTTCCTACAATGCCTTGCATTGACCAAGGTACTTAACAAGGTAAAAAAATATATAAACTGGTACAATAAATCAGTGAAAATAGAATAAATGCAACAGCAATAGAAGGAGGCAATGTAAACAAAAAAGTTACATACATGTACTAAAATACCAAAAGTAATAAAAGTCACACACTGAAAGCTTTTCTGAACAAGTGTGTCTTCACTCTGGTTTTGAACAGAGTCAGATCAGAGGTGGCACGCAGCTCAAGGGGGAGGCTGTTCCAGGCTTTTAGGCCGGCAACAGAAAAGGACCGGTCTCCCCATTGTTTGTACCTTGAGCGAGGCACCTCCAGCAGGTGTTGACTGGCAGATCGTAAAGCTCTGCCGGGCTGATGGACTTTCAAAAGTTCTGAGATGTAGAGAGGTGCAAGTCCATTCAGAGCTTTGAAAACAAACAGCAGCAGCTTGAACTGTATCCTGAACTGAACCGGGAGCCAGTGTAGAGAGGACAGGACAGGAGTGATGTGTTCATATTTTCGTGTGTTGGTCAAAAAGCGCGCGGCAGAGTTCTGTACAAGCTGTAAACGGGAGATGGAGGATTGATTAATACCAACATACAAAGCATTACAATAATCAAGTCTGGAGGTCACAAAGGCATGGATGGCCTTCTCTAGATCACCACGGCTGAGAAATGACTTGACTTTAGAGAGCAGACGGAGCTGGAAAAAGCTGGTCTTGACAACAGAACTGATCTGTTTATCAAACTTTAAGTTGGAGTCAAGCTGCACTCCAAGATTTCTGACCACCGGGTTGAAGTGGGGGAGGGGAAAACCAACACTGGGACTGGGAAGGATGTTGCTGGTGTCATCAGGTGCACCAAATAAAATGCATTCAGTTTTATCTGTGTTTAGGTGGAGGAAGTTTTGAGAGAGCCAGTGCTTAATGTCCTTTAAGCAGTTGACAATAGTGCAAAACGTGATGGAGAGTCGTTCCAACTAGCTGTGGCAACATCTAACTTGTTTCATCTGAAGAGTTTCCACTCGATATAATCTGCTGAGAGTCCGAATATGAAGCGCAATAAAGTTTGAGCCAACGTGTCCCTGAAACTACGACATACTGAAACAACACCCCCAACTGCAAGTTTTGTTTTTTAATTCATTCATTCAAAATAAAACAAATTTCATCAGACAGAAAAAAAAACATTGGATAAAACAGGTACAGAATTCATATCACGATATGTATTGTGAAGGGTGGCGATAACGATATATATCACAATATGTTTTTGGTATAAAACTTGCAATATGAATTTTTTTTAAAGCATAGGGTGTCCTTTTGTCATAATTTATTTTGAAAACTGCTATACCACAAAATAATCTCTATTGAGAAAATTTCACTACAGAGAGTTTTAAAATAATTAACAACTCAAGCATTAGGCTTCTTTCTTGTAGTGCAAAACAGTGCAAAATATATCGTGTAGTTTTAGCCATAAGTTTTAAACTAAAGAATATGTTGTTAACTCTTAACAGTTTCCAATATTGTCACTTAAGAAATGAACAGTAACAGAGCAGCATTTTACACTGAAAACACTTCACCCTCCAACCCTCTAGTGGGCGTCTCCTTCAGCTTTAAGGAGAGCTGACAAGGCAACCAGTTTCCTCTGTGGCTTTGACCAGAGGGTCTCGCAGTAAAATCACATCTCGCAGTAAAATCCTTTACTAATTTTAGTTGTGGCCCCCTTTTGTAAGTTTTTTATTTATTTATTTTTTATTGTTTGCACAAAAAGAAACAACACACATTAAAAAAAGTTTTTAAAAAATGTGCAGGAGAGGTCATAAAAACCCAAATTGGGCTTACAAGTGCACCCCCCCCTTTTCTAAAAAAATAAAGAAGAAAATCATAAAAGCTTTATACTAAACACACACAATTACATACCAAAGCAAAAGATAATAGTTGATATTAAATACATTTAAATTGTCAAAAATATTAAAATGATAAATAAAAAAATAATGTGTTAGAAAATCTATAAAGTTTGTTTAAACTTTCTTTTAAATACAGATAATGTTGTACATGATTCACTTAATTGTTTTAAACTGTTCCACAGCACAACACCCTGATGCATGAATGAAAATTTAGCAACAGTGGTTCTACAGAAGGGGATATGTAAATCATACCTCGTTCTTGTAGAGTATGAATAATAAGAAGAATTAAACTCAAAGAAATTATGAAAATATTTAGGTAAAGAAAGTGGAATACATATAACGTTATACATCAGGATTCCTGTTTGATACTTATTCACATCATAGATTGTAAGAATTTCTAATTTTTTAAAGCGAGGTGTGGATGGAGCTAAATACGGAGAGTTAGTGACAATTCTTACAAAACACTTTTGAAGTTTATGAATTGACTGCAAGTAAGAAGGATAGGTAGCCCAAATTAAATTACAGTAAGAAATATGGGGATAAAAAATTAAACTATTGTACAAAGTCAATAAAGTACTGGTTTTTAAATATAGTTTAACCTTTTTTATAATACCTAAATATTTAGAAATCTTCTTATACACCGATTCACAGTGATTCTTAAAACAAAATTTCTCATCAATATAGACACCTAAAAACTTTGTTGATGAAACATTAGAAAGTGAGTTTGACAGCACCCCTGGTCTAGACAGAGAAAATATGTTTTTGGATCTGAATTCATGATTTGTTCACTTGGACTTCCCGTTCAGTTGTAGTAGTTGGTGTTAAAGGTTTTTAAAAACCCGATTGAGCTGCTGGTTGCCAGAAATAACTCCTCCTGTTACAGTGAGCTGCTGAGATGATTGATGGATTCATACTAGTGCATGTCAAATAAATCCAGATTAGAAAATGATCTAAAATTGAAGTCTGTCTGCTACTTTATCAAAATCACAGCATGTTTGTATTGGATGGATTTTAATGAAACAATCCAAAATCATTGGATGTACATCTATAGTTGATTACGCGTTTGAGTCCATTAAGCTGGTTGCTAAATAACAAATGTATTAGAGAATTAATAATTAGAGAATGTATTAGTAAACCTGCTTCTATATTCTTCTGGGATAATTTATTTAATGATATCTGTTGGAAAGATGTTTGGTTGTTACCTAGAAAATACTTTATAACTAATAAGATTCGAGAAGTGTCCCTAATGATTCTGCATAAATGTTATCCTGTAACAAAGGTGGGCACCGCTAATTAAAAAATTAGTTCCACAATTTCTAAAACGCTTATTAATTTTTTTAGGTCCACAATTTCAAAAGCACAAATGTCTTATGAAAATTAGGGGAAGCTAATCTAATCCGCTATTTATATATTTCTATATTATATATACAGGGAACCCCCGACCTACGAACGAGTTTGGGACCTAAGAACCGTTCGCAGCTCGATCCGTTCGTAGGTAGGGGGTGAAAATTATATTTAAAAAAAAAAATTATTCATTCATTCATTCATTCAACCCTTATTTATCATGCTAACGGAGCGTGCGCACATTTAATCATGTACAGTAGTGTACTGTAATGTTAAACATTGCTATTCACATTTACAGAATAAATAAAAATATATTTTCTTACTTTGAGATGGTCAAAGCCGACATCTTAGGTTGCCATGCGTTGATTGTTGTCGGGCCTAGCAGCCCCGCCGGCCGGCCAGTGAACCACCGCAGCCGCTCCAGACCTGTGTTAGCTAGCTGGCTAGCTTCTGCTAGCCAAGCCATGAGCTGGTGTTGGAGCGGCGGCGCGATCAATCTGCAGCTTCTGCTGCTGCCTTAGACATCCACAAAGTTCACAGAGACGTTTCCAGCTCGTAATTAATCCATATGAAGCCATCCTGGTCACCAGTCTTCGGCCGGCTACCGTGTTAGCTCCCGTGTTAGCTTCTGGAGCTAGCCAGGCCGGAGGTGTAGCCAGGCCGGCCGGAGGTGTTCGCACGGCGGCCTGGCACGATCGGCGATAAATCCGCTGCTGCTTGAGACATCCACAAAGTTCACAGAGACGTTTCCAGCTAGTAATTAATCCATATGAAGCCATCCTGGTCACCAGTCTTCGTCCGACTCTCGGCAGCTAACCTAAGATGGCGTCCGGTGTTCTACATTAATTTGTGACCGGAGACCCTAGTGACTGAACCTAAAATAGCGTCCGGTGTTCTACATTAATTTGTGACCGTGTAAACTGAAGACCTACTTCCTGTTGCCCAATATTGCTCAAAAATTGCTCAAAAATGATCAGAAATGATCTTTTTTATCATAATTATTATTTATAAAGCCTTTAAAACAACCAGAGCTGCAACAAAGTGATGTACACATGAAATTAAGAACATTTAAACACAAAAAAAAAAATTTTTTTTTTTTTTTTTTTTAAATTCATATTTTTATTAAATATGATATGTTCGTAGGTCCCGTGGTTCGCAGGTCGATGGGGTCGTAGGTCGGGGGTTACCTGTATATATATATACAGGTAGTCCCCGACTTACGAGCGCTCTGACTTACGAGGTCCCGGACTTACGAGCATGCATCTCATTAAAAAAAAAAAATAAAAAAATAAAAATTTTTTTTTTTTTTTTTACTTTTTTTTTTTTTTTTTTTTTTATAAATGAATACATGTACAGTACTGGACAGTCACCAAGCACTTAGTCTATCCTAACACAGTTTTTAAAGATGAAGGAATAAGTTGAATTGTCTCCCTTTCACATAAAGGGAGCAAGCTCCCTATGGAGCCTGCAGGGAGGAGGGAGACAATTCAACTGATTCCTTCATCTTTAAAAACTGTGTTAGGATAGGCTAAGTGCTTGGTGACTGTACAGTACTGTACATTTATCTATTAATAAATAAAAAACAATAAAAAATAAAAATACTGTATATACTGTATATTTTTAATAAATAGATAAATGTACAGTACTGTACAGTCACCAAGCACTTAGCCTATCCTAACACAGTTTTTAAAGATGAAGGAATCAGTTGAATTGTCTCCCTCCTCCCTGCAGGCTCCATAGGGAGCTTGCTCCCTTTATGTGAAAGGGAGACAATTCAACTTATTCCTTCATCTTTAAAAACTGTGTTAGGATAGGCTAAGTGCTTGGTGACTGTCCAGTACTGTACATGTATTCATTTATAAAAAAAAAAAAAAAAAAGTAAAAAAAAAAAAAAAAAAAAATTTTTTTTTTTTTTTTTTTTACTATGTGATCCTACTTACGAATTTTTGACTTACGAGCGCCCCCTAGTGACGGAACTCGCTCGTAAGTCGGGGACTACCTGTATATATTATATATATATATATATATATTTATATATAGCCGGCAGCGTTATCAATATTTGCACTACACTGCCAACTGAAAAGTAACAAAAATGATCCTAAAAGGATGAAATTACAAAAATCAAAGGATTTATTTAATACTTTACGTACATATATTCTATTCGGCCACGAAATTAACAAAAAATAGAATGATCTTTTAATCCCTAAAACCACGTTTAAATCTCAAATACACGGGTGTGTCGCCACCGCATTTATACATAAAAGTAACCCAAAATACATGAAACTAACAACTCGCCGTCGAATGGTCGACACAAAACACACAATAAACTCCTCCGGCCACGTTAATTTGGCTTGAAACAGCGGTGTTATTTACGGATTTCATTAGTAACCCAGCACTACCGGTGTAACAGGCAGACACAGTTAGCGTCTATAGGTAGTCAACAGATTTAATGAAAAGTAACTAAAATACATGAAACTAACGACTCGCCGTCGAATGGTCATCACAAAACACACAATAAAATCATCCGGCCACGTTAATTTGGCTTGAAACAGCGGTGTTATTTACGGATTTCATTAGTAACCCAGCACTACCGGTGTAACAGGCAGACACAGTTAGCGTCTATAGGTAGTCAACAGATTTAATGAAAAGTAACTAAAATACATAAAAATAACGACTCACCGTCGAATGGTCATCACAAAACACACAATAAAATCATCCGGCCACGTTAATTTGGCTTGAAACAGCGGGGTTATTTACGGATTTATGAAGACACCGAGCGCAGCCAGCTACAGAATTAGCCCCTGAGTTCAACTATGACCCGGAAGTTGTCAAGATGGAATAGTCCATTTTTAGTAGGGGGATAAAGAAATCGACCGTTTTTTTTATTGCGTATTTAATGATCGTTTTCATCGTAACTATAATTATTTTTATGTTAAATGTACATTAACAAGCATGAGCAATGTTAGTGATGTAGGTGACTGCACGGGGCGAGGCGGGGCCGGGGCCACTGCTGAAATGGGACCCCCAGGCATTTACCTACATGGTAGAGCCGAGTCTGTTCTCAGCTCTGCCCCCCTCCCCCTCACACCCTTTCCTCCTCTGCTGTTTACGTGGGGAAAAAGGTAAAAAACAAGCAGCATAAGAGCTTGTAAATAAGTTTATTGGTTTTTACTGATAGATAATTAGTTATTAGCGGTACTGCATTTTAAATAAAAATAGCACAAATCCGCTTATGAATTATAAAAGTTAGTCAATTCACAAAAACGCTGACAAAAAGTTTAGGTCCACTGTAAGCGGAATAGCGCTTTAGCGCTCTCTAGCGGTCTGTGCCCACCACTGCTGTAAACTATATAATCTCCAAGTACCGTCCAAACGTAGACCCAATGTGTTCACTCTGCCACAGCTCTGAGGAGACTATCATCCATCTCTTCTGGGACTGTTCTCATACTCAGGTGTTCTGGAAAGACATTTTCATGTATGTAAATAGAAAGTTAGAAATTGACCTACCATTTGACGCTAAAATTATACTGTTTGGTTTCTTTTGTCCAAATATTTCAAGTAAGAAAGTTTTTGTTGTAAATTTAATACTACTCTTAGCCAAATTTTACATCCACAGTTGTAAATTCTCCTTGCTAAAACCTAGATTTATAGTGTTTTCTAATTATATTTCCTCTTACTTAGCTACTTTAAAGTACTGTACTAATGCCAAAGCTTTAAAAACTAAAACAATCTGTAACGAATTTCTGTTGTAAGCTGCCCAAAACACATTTTTGTTTTTGTTTATGTGCCTTTATTCTCTTTTGTGCTATGCATGCCTTAAGTCTCGAGCCATGTTTGACATTGTAAGTTTTTTTTGTACTTGTTTCTTTTATAAATAAAAAAAAAAAAAAAAAAAACAACCAGTCAACTTTAGCAAACATAAAAAAATGCCTATTCTCCATCATTTTTACAGATATTGAGCTAAAATTTGCTGCATTCATATCTGAGTCATTCCAAACACATAGTCCGAGCACTAACAAATTGTGTAAGATCTCATAATGTTACGTGAGATTGTCCGTAATGTTTGACCAGAACATCCACAACTAGAGAGATGATCTTTGCTTAAAACTTTGATGGACGATCTTTATTTCTTTAAGGTATGTTGTTTTAAATTAAACTTTAAAGAATTACTTTAAAGGTGGGGTGTGCAGTTTCTTGAACACTCTGGGACTTAGACATATTTTCAGCGCAGAAAAGCATTCTGCTCCCTCCCCTCAGAGCTATATATGGCTCAGAGGGGGAGCCGCAGTCCGTTCTCTGTTGAACTTGGGATCCGCCCCCTGCTGTGTGTCTGCTGGAGCGCTGCAAAGTTCTGTGATTATATGTTATAAAAACCTTTTAAAAATATTATAAAACCATGGAGCACTTGTCCAACAACAGAAAATCCAGCAGAAATTGGCAGAGGTTCACGAAGCAACGTTTGGACATATTTTTTTTTTTCAACCTTGCTCTCGACTGAGGCAGTCGCAACCCTTCCCTCTCCTGTCCTTCCCCCCCCTGCTGCTGGCAGCTCCTCAGCTAAGCACCTCGAACGCAAATTAAGATGGATTGGAGGTTTGGGCATTCGATTCTACAAACAAGATCTCTACAGAAGGAACGGCACAAGGGGAGCCTTCCCACCCTCACAGAGTGACGGAGGATACGCCATGGATTCCGCTGGATTCCTGGGAGTGCTCTGTGGAGGTGAAGAATCTTGGATTATATTGGATTATGATGGCAGCGCTTTGCTTTTTTTGGCGTTTGTGGAGCACTGGTCTATCGCAAAATGAGGGAGACTTCAGCAGGACTTAACTGCCTGGAGCACCCGACGTCTGGTCTGCGCCATGACCTCGAGAAATCAGTTGTTTGTGAGCTTATCCAGAGGGTGAAACAGCTCACCCACGGATTTGGTCTCTGGTCAGCTGTGGTCAACATCTGAGGTCAGAGCTTGGATCAGTGGAAAAAGTCCCGAATTGGATTGGAACAGAATCGCCCTTACAGACTGAAGGCCACAGAAATTACAATGTGTGCCTGATGTGAAAATATTTGTTAATTCTTATCTGACTCCCTTGGAAACAGCCTTGGGAAAGGCTGGATATCTAATTTCTCCTGAGATGTGCTTACTGTGGAAAAAATAGCTGCTGTTTGTCTTGTCTGCTACCCCCCCCGGAGAACTTTTCTATGAGCGTTATCGGAGGCATCCGGAATGTATCATGGACAGATCCTCCCTGCCTCAGTCTCAACATGCAACATGTAACTGTCCTTATGTGCTTATGGTATGGTTTTTACTGTGTCATGCGGTGTCTTGCAGACAAAATGTGATACATTTTTTTTAATACTAATGCTGTAACCCCCATGGTTCCTTACCTTTTTTTCACACCTTTGACCTTCATCCCGAGACGGATGAGAGAGGCCGCGCTGAAGAACATGTCATGTGTTTTGAATAAGCAGCAGCTTTACATTCTCTACCCCTCTTCTGGATGACTGTGTATACATAATCACGTTGTACCTGGTGCAATGTTAATAAAAGCTCTTGTATCTTGTATCTTGTATCTTAATTTGCTCGTGATTTCCTCTTTCTGGCAGCGCAGCTCTGGAATGTCTGGAATGGAATGCTCCGCCTCCTCTACATGTCCGCTCGGAGCGCTGCAAAGTTCTGTGATTATATGATAATAAAACCTTTTAAAAATATTATAAAACCATGGAGCAGTTGTCCAACAACAGAAAATCCAGCAGAAATCAGCAGAGGTTCACGAAGCAACGTTTGGACATGATTAATTCGCTCGTGACTTCCTCATGTCTGTCAGCGTTCCTCATTCCTGTGAGTGGAGGATGAAGCGATCACTTGACTTTTTGCAAAAAAACAAAATAAAAGTCCAGCTCTGTGATGAAGAAGGGATATTTAATAAATTTGTGTCACATACAAAACAGTCCTGCATCGCTTTGCAATCCTTTGAATGAGAACGAGCCGCAACGCTGAGGCTGTGAGTGACAGGCGGGGGCGTGGGTTGGGGAGTGACAAACAACTCTGTTTTGATTGGCTGGTCATTGTCCTGGTCACTCTGTGTTTTCAGTGTTTTTATAAATGCTGATAGAGAAGCAAGGGGACTATAGTTTTTTTCAGAGATTACTTGGTCTAACATCAGTTTGTCAGTAGATAGTGACAGAGTGAAGAAATATGTTAAAAATATATTGTTTGAAAAGTTAGACTACATTACAATCTTACATACCCCACCTTTAAAGTAATATTTTATACTGAATAGCGCTGTAGTCAAAAGCCTGTACATGTGTGTTTTTAGTTGTAAACATTGCTAACTTACATAGTCTAATCATGCACCATCTTAATGCTTCTAATATTGTGGTCAAATATATTACAGGTACTTTACTTTAGACTTACCAGGTATTAACTGCATTTTAGACCCAGTAGTAAAAAAAAACAGAGTCAAAAGTCAAAGTCAACTTTATTGTCAGAACTGCAATATGTACAGGACATACACAGGGCCGAAATTGCGTTTCTCTCAGTCCCTCGGTGCAACAGTAACCATCTAAACACTAAACACTAAAAAACATTTAATAAACATAAGCATAAAATAGTAAAAAAA
>JBBPBX010069895.1:0-18733 GCA_038048925.1 Garcialebias charrua
ATAATCTTTCCACTTGAACGTCTTCAAGTTTCTTCACCTTATCCAGCTGAGTGAACTCTTTCTATCTGTACGGTTCAAACCGTTCAGAAGCTTTGTGTTTGCTTTAAACACTCACCGGTCTCAGAGTTTATGTAGTTCTTGTCAGTTGATCTGTTGAGAGTCGCTGCGTAAGTGACCTCCACAACCTGGACGTGTTCGTTTCTCTCTTCCTGTTCGGCGACCACGAGCACTGGAAGAGGGATTCAGGCACCGTCATAGGACTCCTAAACCCAAACCCGATGAAACAGAGAGACGGGAATGACGGGGTGAGCTGCGTTCTGTTTTAAAGTTCCAGCAGAACCACAGTCTGACGGTTACAGAACATCTAGAACTGATGCTGAGGAAACAGCTGCTCACTGGAGAAAGTTTTAGCTTTAGAAGCAAAACTCAAATATTTTTGAGGCTAGCTAACTCTGAAATTAAGTAAAACATCTGAAGTTGCAGTTCAAAAGCCTTAAACCTGTCTTGGTGTAACTTGGAAGCAGCTTATAAATTATAATTAATTCAGAATAATTTAATGAGCAAACACAAACCTTCATTATTCAACTGGGGTTAGGAGCATAAGGCCTCAAGCCCTTACCTTTCTTGTTGGTATCTGCTGACCAGGGATTTGGATTTGGTTCAAGCATCAAGATCCAGCTGCAGGGCGGTGCTCCTCTGTTTTGAACCAAACAAAGTAAAATGGTGGCAATGATGGGAAACCTTCACCACAAGGCATCCTGGGAGAAATCAAAGGGCCAATGAAAGGGCCTCCAACCAACAGTGGGGGTTGTGATTGCCCACCCTCAACTGTCACAGTGTTCAATCAAACCACCAGAACAACAAGGTTTTGCTTCTGGGGGGATAAACAGGAGTTAATGGAAGCCATTTTCTGGCACCAGAGAAGTACTCTAGCTGGTTCCAGAGTTTAACTGAGAGAAGTACTGTGGGAGAATAGAGGGCCCTAAACCCTCTCTTAAACATCTAACTAACAGAAGTGTACAGTTTTTTACAACAACGCAGAAATAGAGATTTGGTGATAAATAATAACAACCATTATGTTTGTACTACTGTATACTCTTTAAATTAAATCACACCAAACATGTTTTTTCACATTGAATGTCTAGAGTGAACGTTCAGACAACATTCAGACAACATTAGAAGTGCACTTCAAAACAAAAATAGAGATTTGGTGATAATAATTAATGACCATTAAAGTTTTAAAGATTAAAAAAACTAATTAAATAAAAATATGCCACTGTTTTTTTTTTTCTCACAGTAAGCAAACATTCAGAAAACGTCAGTGCACTTCATATCAAGACAAAAATAAAGATTTGGTGACAATAACCATAGCTTTTAAATATAAAAAAAACTGATTAAATGATCACAGCAAACATTTGTTTTTCACAGCAATTGATAGTTTACAGTGATAAGACAAAATCAGAAGGGCAAACTTTTTATAACAAGACAAAAATAGAGATCTGGTGACAATAACAACCATGTAATTATGGTTATAGATAAAGAACCCATATGAGTGGGGGTCTCGTACGTGGGCCCATTGCTCTATTGAAGATATAAAGACTGATTAAAGAAGTCACAGTAAACATGATTGTCATGTCAAGTGAATGTTCATAGTGAACGTTCAGACAATGTTCAGACAATGTCAGAAGTGCACACCTTTTGTAACAAAACAAAAATAGAGATTTGGTCATAAATAATAACAACCATTAAAGTGTCAAAGATGTAAGAAATAAGTGAATGAAATTACACCAATTTTTTTTTCTTACAGTGAGTGAACGTTCAGCGTTAACGTTCAGGAAACGTTCAGACAACGTTCAGATAATGTTCAAACAATGTTCAGACAATGTTCAGACAATGTTCAGACAATGTTCAGACAATGTTCAGACAATGTTCAGACAATGTTCAGACAATGTTCAGACAATGTTCAGGCAATGTTCAGACAATGTTCAGACAATGTTCAGACAATGTTCAGACAATGTTCAGGCAATGTTCAGACAATGTCAGAAGTGCACACTTTTTGTAACAAAACAAAAATAGAGATTTGGTCATAAATAATAACAACCATTAAAGTTTCAAAGGTGTAAGAACTAATTGAATGAAATTACACCAAATTTTTTTTCTTACAGTGAGTTACCGTTCAGCGTTAACGTTCAGGGTTAACGTTGAGGCAACGTTCAGACAACGTTGGGTCCTGAACATTCGACATTCGACCTTTAGACGACGTTCACTGAACGTCATCTGAACATTTGCTTGCTAGCTGGGTTAGTATCAAGTATAATGTAAAACAATGCCAGATATTGAAAGTTCTACATATTCTGAAAAAATGTGCTGAAGCACTGGGCCATAGGACATTTTCTTCCTATTTTCTAGTGAAAAACAAGTAAAAAATGCCAGGCGGAAATTTGAGGCCTAAGCCCGAGATACACTGAAGCGTCCTCCGTATACGCGCGTATAGAGCTTGGAATCGTGACGTCAGCGGACCGGGATCGCGCAAAGCATCCCGGTACTTTAGGACACGGAGTCTGACGTGACCGGGGTTTGCGTTAGTTGTAGTGTGTTATCCTAGGTGAAATACGCTGAATTGGTGACTACTTGTTGTGTTGTGAACTGTCACAATCGTTCTCACGATCGCAGGGGGAGCCGTATTGCAAATGGAGTCCGTTTTTTCATCTTTCCGGCATGAAAACAACACAGAGGAACACAGGTTGCTGAGCTAACAGAGACATGGTGACATGACCTGTTAAACGAACAAACATCACTTTCAGGAGTATTTCCAGACACATGTTTGTGTGTTCGAAGCATTTCCACACAGGTAAGGCTTAAATAAATAATATTACACTTATTAACTGCTCATATGTAACACAGGATCGTTTACAAACAGCTAGCTGGCTGGCTAGCTAGATCATCTAATCAAGTTCTTTTATCTCTTCTTAGGCAAGCCAGCGTATGAATTCCTACATTGTGATCCTGACTGGGTACCCTCTTTACATCTCGGGCACACCGAAGTCAAAACAATGAACACTGCCCGATTTGCCCGTCGGACCAAGAGACACCAGTCAACCACAGAGGTCAACACTGCACCTGCCACACCACCAGATCTGCGTAGCCAGACATCAGAGATGGATGAAACTGCTCCTCCAGGTGTAGCTGCTCAGAGTTTTTCTGAGGATGAAACAGCCCAGGGGTCCGACGTGGTTCAAGGTGTACAGAGGTCCGAGGTGGATGAAACCGGCGCGGGGTCAAAGGGTGATGAAGCTGCACTAAAGGACAGTGCTGAAACACTGCAGGAATGTGGACTGTGTGTCCTCAGAGGTGCTGAAATTAATCGCTTGCTGGAGGAAAACAGGATCCTGAAGGAAGAGCTGTCCCAAAAGAAAATGAATGAGCAATTCTTAAAAGATGATGCAATTGTCAAGTATTACACTGGGCTTCCATGTTTGGCTGTTGTGATGGGTGTGCTGGCTCAGCTGCTCCCCTGTCTTCCACAGCCTGGAAGAAATCTTTCACATTTTCAGATGCTCCTTCTAACTTTAATGCGCTTGAGGCTTAATCTGCTAATCCAGCACATTGCACACCTGCTCTGCATCAACCGAAAGCTTGTGTCCACCACATTTAGAAAGACTATAGGTGTAATGTTTACACACCTCAGCCCTTTGGTGCACTGGCCAGAGAGACATTATTGTTTGCAAGGCCCCAGTGTTGTTTTGAAAATATGAATTATTATCTGTGTGAACATTGACTGATGAACTGAACGTGAAAATGTATCTACTTTTGCCCAAGTGTTACTTCGATGCTGCATGCTGTAAATAAATGATTGCAGATTAATTCAGTTTGTAGTCTCTTGTGAAATAATGTTGAACATGTCTAAGTTACAGTAACACAACAGATCAACCGAGTTTACGATTATCCGTCACCACATGGGTAAAATATGTGACATTTGTAGTGTTAACAAGAATAAATACAGTTCAAATACAATAAACACAGAAAATGAAAACTTCTTGCAGATATACCCTGATGCATGCTCAATAATCCAGGTAGAAAAATCTAAAAAAGCTAAGTCTGGTCCTCTGGACATTCAAAAGTTGAATGTCCAGAGGACCAGACTTAGCTTTTTTAGATTTTTGCAGATATATTTCACATTAACAATGTGCTAAAATTACATGTTAAGGTGCAATTTTATCTGATATTTGCACAACAAAGTGAGTTTTAGAAAATGTAAGCATGCTTTGCAACTAATGAGAACTAGGACCAATGAAATATCAAACAAAAATTTTGAGAATAAATTCTGATTCCCGAACCACAGAGCCAGAATAAAAAACAAATTATTATTCATCATCATCAACTTTATTCAACAGACTTGTGGTCCACAAAATTAAACATAACACACACAACACATACAGAAAGAATAAATTGTAATCATTGCATAAAAAACCTGCATAAAGTCAGAAAGCAGTGCTTAGCTGCCACTTCCTCATTCTTCAACATATCCCTCCCTCCATATGCTGCACCTAGCTAGGAAATTAGCTGTCAGTGACAACTGATTCAGCAAGACATTTTTGTGCATGTGGCACATAACCACGGCTCAGTCTCCGACGGTGCCTGAGTGAGCCCCACGCATGTCAAGTGGAACCACTGGATTTTGCAGTTCTCATTGTCACAGGCCACCATGTCATCCTTCTCCTCAGGACCTTTGCAAAGGCACCACAAACGTTTTTTTGCTATTTTCTGTTTTTTCCGTTTTGGGCCAGATGAGTGTTGCTCTGATAAAGGATTATCACAGGTTGTAGAGGCGGCCGCTCTGGTATAGTGACATGCTACAAGTTCTGGTAAACACACCTTCAAAAAAAACTCCTGTGATTTTGTCAAAAGGGTGGTCCAGAAGGTCACATTGGGAAATACTCGTACAACAACACAGTCTTTCTGTGACCACACCACAAAGTCACAAAAAGCTGACTTGGTCACAAACATCTGCATTTGTACCTGCCTGTAGTATTTGTGTGTTAGCTTCAAGTTTAATTTCCCATCACTTTGATAAAGACAAAAGTTGCTGTCATCTGCACAGGCCTGCATGATGAAGTTGTCGCGGTGCTTAAATGGGCATTTTATTTCCAGACATCCTTTCTCACAACATGAGCAGTGGATGATGCCATCTGGAGATGCACCAACCTCTGGAAATTCTGGATTTATTATAAATCCATTTTTCTAGGTTGAAGGTGTCATGCTGCGATGCTGACAGTTTGACATACGTTTCCCTTGCTTGCTCTTCATGATCGACCCCCCATTTCATGGCAGCTGTGCTTGTTGTTTTTCTGGGGTAGCACACATTGCGCACAGCAGACAGAGCTGGTCTGGTGACACTGGAGGACATAACAGCAGAGGCATTAGACTGTGCACAGTCTACTTGTCCCGTGGAACGTAGAATCACCCATGGTTGGAGTGGTGCTTCATTCAGGCGCTGAGAGTGCAGAACCTAGGGGGAAAAATAGAAAATTTCTGCTACATTAATCAACATAAAATTGTAAAATCCATTACCTTCACATCACTACTTTTTCCATAGGTTAGGTTACAAATACAGTATATTCTAAAAACCTAATAAAACTTATGGTAAATAGCCTGTTCTAAAGTAGCAGAAAAGGTATAAATTAATATTATATTGGATGGATGGATGAATGTGTGGATGGATTGATGAATGTGTGGATGGATGGATGGCTGGATGTATGAATGTGTGGATGGATGAACGTGTGGATGGATGGATGAATGTGTGGATGGATGGATGGCTGGATGAACGTGTGGATGGATGGCTGGATGAACGTGTGGATGGATTGATGAATGTGTGGATGGATGGATGGCTGTATGTATGAATGTGTGGATGTATGAATGTGTGGATGGATGGATGGATGGCTGGATGAATGTGTGGATGGATGGATGAATGTGTGGATGGTTGATGTATGAATGTGTGGATGGATGGATGGGTGGATGTATGAATGTGTGGATGGATGGATGGCTGGATGAATGTGTGGATGGATGGATGAATGTGTGGATGGATGGATGGCTGGATGTATGAATGTGTGGATGTATGAATGTGTGGATGGATGGATGGCTGGATGAATGTGTGGATGGATGGATGAATGTGTGGATGGATGGATGAATGTGTGGATGGATGGATGGATGAATGTGTGGATGGATGTGCAGATGGGTGGGTTAGAACCCATTAGAACAATTTAAAAACCATGTGGACATCTGTTTTGTAAACAAACCTCCTCAACAAAATCATTATCAATTTTGGAACAAGGGCAGATAAAATAATGTTCTTCATGGCAGCTTATCTTTTTAAGGGGTCACTAGAAAAACTCGGGGTGATTTACTTTGATCCGTTTTTCTAAAAATTGTCTCAAAACGCATCGACAAAAATTAAAAACTCATCACAGCAGTTTGAGAAGAAAATGTCAGCAGCAGCTGCGACATGTCAACGTCCCTGTGTGTTCACCTACCTTCGTGAGAACAACAGTTTTTTGGTCGTTGACTTGAGAAATCTGCAGGTCCTGCACCCATCCATTTGTGAACTGAAGATGACTTTCCAGAGATTTATAATTCCTGAACTGCTCACATGTGTAGGCACTCAGACCGCACACAAGGTAGCTCATGTCGGGAGCTGCGGTAGCTCGTTGAAATCACCGGTCCACTGACTGTGCTCATCTGGATCTAGCCCAATTGAATCAATTTTAACAAGATAGCGCTGCTTCGCTTCTTTGTTAAGTTTGTCGGAGTAACGAATCTTGATCTTGAGATTCTCGCGGTCCATGTTTGTTCTTCGTGTGGTGTTTTACGCCATGTTTGTTTTGGTCAAGGATGTCCTAAAACATGGCGGCGTCGCATTCGTCGTGACGTCATTGCCCAAGCTCTATAGTAGGGGCTGCTAGCTCCCGCTAGCTTCAACACGAATTTAGCTTCGAGTATCACGTAGCTGCACTTATTGTTCGCTTACCTGCTGCCTCTCTCAACTTCCTGTGTCCTCTGGACTGTTCTGGACTCTCTCCTGTACTCCTTCAAGGTAATGCTCGTTCGAGTTACCTCTCTCTCCTTCTTGTATATCTTTCTCGGAGCCGTGGGCCTGCTGCTAGCGGCTAGCTCTGTGCTAGCCTCCTCCGGCTCGTGGATGTTGACGTATTCCGCTTCGCAGTTGTTTGAACTTAACAACTGCTCCATTCCTCTTTCTATTTCCACCATCAAACAACTGGGACTTCTGCGTAGACCTCGTTACATCCATAGAAGCTCTCGAAAGAAAACTGTTTATTCTCAAGCGAACTCTGATTCGATTAGTGCTGTCTGGACTGAGAGACGTGTCGCACCTCGATGGCGTCATCAGAACGCTGCGTCTGTAGGCCTTTGTAGTCCTCTGCGCACGAAGTGGCGAGGAAAACGTGGAGTGGACTTCAGTCTGCTTAAACCGGTTCAAAAAGCTCCTATTCCAACTGGTATTAAATTAGAACTTTTCAATGTGCAGTCTCTTTCCAACAAGTCATGTTTAATTCATGATCACATTCTGGAGAAGAACTTGGACCTCATGTGTCTTACAGAGACGTGGCACCAACCAGAGGTGTTCAGTTCTCTGAATGAGGCGTGTCCCTCTTGTTGTATATCCACCTTATTACTGAATTAGGCAGATATTCTGAATTGAATCATTAGACGAAGTGGTATCGTTTCATTCACTTTATTGAACCATCTTCATCCACCACCGGCCACCGCACTTCCAGAACGAACACCTTTCAACCCCGCCCCCACACACGTCATCACGTAAACTCCGTCAGCATCCCAATACATGACATCCCCCTTTTCCTTAGATTTTCAACTTCCCCCTCCATACATTTAAACATCAGTTTTTTTTTCTTTTCCATCATCTTCACGCCTTCAGGCTTACCAATACATTTCCTTAGTCACAAAACAACATAAAACAATTTACAATTCTTAGAACCCTGAATAACCATTTCCTTTTTTTTTTTTTTTATACAAAGTCACGAAACCTCTCTGGAGTCTTTCTGATTCTCTGAGGTCTGAATGTCTTTTCCATTTCTAAGTCTTGAGTGCCCTCTTGTGGTGTTGCACTGTAAGTGTCCTCTTTTTCATCCTCAAAGTCTTTATTTTCAGAAAACAGTTTTTGTTCACCAACTCCTTCCTCAGTTTCATATTTTCTCACATGTGTGGTGTTTCGGTGATACCGAACTCCTGTTGGTGATTCAACCACAACTTGGTTTCCTGTTTTGCTCACGACTTTGTGTGGTATTGCATTAAATGGTGTTGTTAATTTGTCAACTTTTTCCTGTTGAACCAGCACTGTGTCTCCCAGCTCTACTTTTGAATGTTGAGCTTTTCTTCGGATGTCAGCATAACTTTTCGCTTTTCCTTTTTGTTCTGCGTCTCTGTCACGTACATCCAACGCAGCTGTGTTTGTTTCACTCATGTCCGGTAATTTTCCTCTCATTTTTCTGTTGAATAAAAGTTCTGCAGGACTTTTGCCTGTGGTTGCATGTTCAATGCTGCGATAAGCTGTCACATATTTTCTTAGTTCTCGTTTCCAGTCCAGTCCTTCAGCTTGTGCAATTCTGATCCTCTTCATCAGTGATGCGTTCTGACGTTCGACTTCTCCGTTGGCTTGAGCCCATTTTGGTGTTGTCCTCGCATGTTTTATTCCATTGTTCTCACAGTATTCTTTGAATAATTCTGATTTGAACTGTGGACCATTGTCAGATCTAATGGAAACTGGTAGACCATGTCTACTAAACATACTGTCAATAGAGTCTATGACTTTCTCAGCAGTTGTAGATGTCAACACATCATATTCATAGTAACGGCTGTAATAGTCTATTAGCACAAGAATGGAGTGATTTGAAGATAATGGTCCCAGTAAGTCTACTGCCACATCTTGCCACGGTCCATCCGGTAAAAGTGTGCTTCTCACTGGTTCTGGTGGATCAGGTCTGGCTACAATTTGACAACCATGACATGCTTTGCAATATTTTTCTGTTGCTTTGTCCATGCCAGGCCACCATACTTTTGTCCTGAGACGTTGTTTTGTCCCTACAATTCCTAAATGTCCTTCATGTGCCAACATAATTGCTTTAGCTCTTAGCTCTTCTGGCATCACAATGCGTGTTCCTCTCAAAATTATGTGTCCCACCACACACAGTTCATTAGCAATGGGTGCATATGCTTTGCATTTTTCAAAATGTCCATTTTCAACTGCTTTTCGCACCTCTGTTAATTCTGAATCTGTGGCAGATGCCTCCTCCACCTGTCTTGTGGTAAGTGATTTTGGAGTTGCGTTTAAAGCTACAAATCTCACATATTCCTCAGACTCATGAATGTGTGTGTCTTGTGTTATCTTATCTGATAACAGTCTTGATAATGAGTCAGCCATATTTAGTTTCCCATCAACATCTGCAGCATTTCTTGGTTCTCTTATCTCTGCTACAGCTCTCACTCTTTCTTTTGTGAGTTTGCTTTGTTTGGTGTTTAATTTTCCTATTCCTTTAAATGCATCTGGGTACTGTTCTTGCAGAATATTATTTGATTCTGTGACCGTTGCTACATTTTCTCCTATTTTTAACACCCCAAGCTTTACAGCAGTCTTTTTACCCAGGAGTGGTTCACCATTGCCTCTTATGACCAAAAACTCTGTTTCTTCTCTCCTGTTGCCAATTTTCACTTCACATCTGAATGCACCTTTAATGTTTAATGCTTGTGTTGAAGAATAAGCATACAGCTTTCTCTGCTCTTTAGGTACATATGAATAACATTTTATCTTTTCAGCTTTAAGTTTTTCCCATATATTTTCTCCCATTATATTACTTGTAGCACCAGAGTCAATCAACATTTTTAGCTCGACTCCCCCCACAGAAAATGACAGTTTATCAGGTACATTGTCCTCATTTACAATAAAAGCATATTCATCCAGCATATTCACATTTTGGTTCTTTTGCCTTTTTGTGCGACACATTTTTGAAAAGTGGTCCTTACCAGTACATTTGTGACATGTTTGTCCTCGTGCTGGGCATTTTGGATCTTTTCCCATGTGATCTGTGAATCCACATCTGTAACACTGTCTTTCTGTTTTATTTTCCTCCTTCACTTTTTCTTTTGATTTCCAGTATTTTCCTTTCTTTGTCGTTACAATCCTGTTGACCGCGTCCTCCATCTTCTTTTCCTCGGTGAAGCTCATCGCTGCCATCTGCTCCTCCACGCGTTCACACTGCGAAGCCACCTCCAGTGTACGAGCCAGTGTCAAGTCGGGACCCTCCTCCAGTAACTTTCTTCGCACGTATTCAGATGTGCATTTGCTCAAAACCGCATCTCTTATTTGGTTATCATTATCGCCACGAAAGTCACAGTCTCTTGCAGCTTGCCTCAATCGAGTACAGAATTGTTGAACAGTCTCACCTTGTTTCTGGAATATTTTGTGAAAAGTCTGACGAGCATATGCTGCATTTACTCGTGGCACAAAATAAGTGTTCAGCGCATCCACTGCAGCCTCATAATCCGTAACCTCACCTCCTTGTGGTAATGTAGAAAAAATGTCCTGCACGTCTTGTCCGGCCAAGTGCAGTAACAGCGCACGCCTCCGCTGTTTAATGGCGTCTGTGGCATCATCAGACAGAATAAGTCCTTTACCGTCTGCATACAGCTCAAATGATGTCAGCCACCTTGTCCATCTTGGTCCAAGGGTCGCTGGATCCGTGTAGCAAGCGAACGGTTGAATACTTGACTTTTCCATGTTAGCTTGAACTTTTTTAGCTAACCTCGTGTTGCCGTTGACGTCTTCAGCGCGACACCGTCTTTTACAATCCACATGAATCTGTTGCCATCTTCAGCGTGACATTGTTATTCCTCGTCGCCATTGTTGTATATCCACCTTATTACTTAATTAGGCAGATATTCTGAATTGAATCATTAGACAAAGTGGTATCGTTTCATTCACTTTATTGAACCATCTTCATCCACCACCTGCCACCGCACTTCCAGAACGAACACCTTCCAACTCCGCCCCCACACACGTCATCACGTAAACTCTGTCAGCATCCCAATACATGACACCTCTGGATACAGTTATCTGCAGAGAGCCCGCAACACCTGCCGCGGTGGTGGTCTGGCTGTAATTTATCGCAGTAATTTAAAATTGTCTCATCTGTCTTCTCAGGACTTTTCCTCTTTTGAATGTCTGGCTTTCAGCTTCAAAGCCCCACTCCTGATGAATGTTATATTAATTTATAGACCTCCCAAACCGCATGTTTCATTTAACTCAGAGATGCATGACCTTCTCACTTTTTTCTGCACCTCCCCTGTGAAGACTATTTTTCTTGGCGACTTAAATATCCACGTGGACAATTCTTCTTCACCTCTGGCAACAGATTTTAAGTCTCTTCTGGACTCTCTTAATCTCACTCAACATGTTGACGCCCCTACGCACAGCAGGGGGCATACTCTGGATTTGGTGATTACAGACACTGTACTCATCAATAACTTATCTGTATATGACCTGGGTGTCTCAGACCACAGGGTCATCTCCCTGGAAGTGCCTTCATCTTCGCCTGCTTCAAATCCAAAACGACCCATCCAGTTCCGTGACCTTAAAAACATTTCCCTTGATGTTCTGTCTGCTGATCTTCACACCCTGACCGCTGTCAATCATTCATCTGCAGATGACTCTGTGGATTACTACAACCAATCTCTTCGGGAGCTCCTGGACCTACACGCCCCCTTAAAGACAAGACTGGTGTCTTTCTCGCGCTCAGCTCCTTGGTACACTGATGAGCTGCGCAAGATGAAGGCAACTGGCCGTGCTATTGAGAGACGTGTAAAATCATCTGGTCTGTCTGTGCATAAGCAGGCATATAAAGAACATCAGAAAGCATACGCCTATTCTCTTAAAGAAGCACGCTCCAAATATTATTCTAACATCATCAACACCTGCCCTGGAAACTCTAAACAGCTCTTCTCCACAATCACTCGTCTGCTTAATCCCATTAAGCAAACTCTTGAGGACTCTGCTCAAAAATGCGACCTGTTTCTTTCATCTTTTAAAACCAAAGTTGACACTATCAGATCTCAGCTCCACAACCTCCCCGTTCTCAGTGTGCCACCCACCCGTCTGCATTCTGGGACCCTAAACAGCTTTGACGAAGTTGTTCAGAGTGAGGTGGAGGCCATCATCAAGAAAATGAAGCCTTCATCCTGCGCCCTGGATCCTTTCCCCTCGTCTCTCATAAAAACCAATCATTCTGCAATAGGCCCACTTATCACTCAAATAATAAATCAGTCTCTACAATCTGGTCATGTTCCACTGCCTCTAAAAACCGCCATCATTAGGCCTCTTCTGAAAAAATCTAATTTGGATCCCGACATTTTTTCTAATTACCGCCCAATTTCACACCTCCCTTTTCTGTCTAAAGTGCTGGAAAAAGCTGTTGCTGCTCAGCTGCAGGATCACCTACAACAACACTCCCTGTATGAGAAGTTCCAGTCTGGATTCAGGGCAGCTCACAGTACAGAGACTGCATTGCTGAGGGTTACCAATGATGTCCTCTTGGCTGCTGACACTGGCTCTCCCTCCATCCTTGTCCTCCTTGACCTCACTGCAGCCTTCGACACTGTGGACCATAGTATCCTCCTCCACCGTCTTCATGTGGAGGTCGGTCTCTGCGACACAGTCCTGGACTGGTTCAAATCTTTCCTCTCCAATAGGCTGGAATGTGTTAGTCTTGGCAACGCCACGTCCCAGACAGTTTGTGTCTCCTGTGGTGTCCCTCAGGGGTCGGTTCTGGGGCCCCTGCTGTTTTCCCTTTACATGCTGCCTTTAGGTCAAATTATTAATCAGTTCAACATTTCTTTTCACTGTTATGCCGACGATACACAGCTTTACATCAGGACTGGAGCATCCTCATCTTCCACCTTGTCATCTCCATCTTCACTCACTGCCCTCTCTGCCTGCCTGGAGGCAATTAGGGCATGGATGAATCAGAACTTTCTTCAATTAAACTGCTCCAAGACTGAGGCCATACTGATTGGCACCCCTCACCAGGTACAAACATCTCCTATAACAAGACTTTCCTTTTCTGGACAAGACATCCCCCTCTCCACCTCTGTTACTAATCTTGGAATAAAAATGGACTCCAATCTTACATTTGAAAATCACATTAAGCATCTGTTTAAAACTTGCTTCTTCCATCTTCGAAACATCTCCAGACTTCGCCCATCCCTAACTTTTTCCGATGCTGAGAAGCTCGTCCATGCTTTTGTCTCCTCCAGGCTCGACTACTGCAACTCCCTGTTTATTGGAATCCCTGGCAAAAACCTTCAGAAACTTCAATATATTCAAAACAGTGCAGCAAGGATCTTGTTGAGAGTTCGTAAATTTGAACATATTACGCCCATTCTCCATAACCTTCATTGGCTTCCTGTCGCCTACAGAATTCAGTACAAAACTGCTCTCATTACACATCAATGCTTACACGGAACTTCACCAGATTATCTGAAGGATATTCTTATTCCATACTCATCCACCCGTTCGCTGCGGTCACAGAACAGCAATCTCCTTCACATTCCGAGAACCAAATTAAGGACCATGGGAGACCGGGCTTTCAGTGTGGCTGCCCCCCGCCTGTGGAACTCTCTTCCTGACTGTCTAAGAGCCCCACAGTCTGTGGTTGACTTTAAGAGCGACTTGAAGACCTTTCTTTTCGACCAAGCATACTCTACCTCCTCATGATTCTACTTTTGATCTTAGCTGATATTGTTATTGATTTTAATTGTTTTATTATTTGTTTTATTGTCATTTAATTCTGTTGCTCCTTGTAGCACTTTGAGATTTTCATTAATGAAAAGTGCGTTATAAATTGAATTCATTATTATTATTATTATTATTACTTGCGCTAATGTTGTTTTTACCGATGAAAAACATCAGCGTGGCGCCAACCGCGCCTGAACGTAACATCCATGGTAGGGGGGCATGAAGGAACAAACTACCTACCACTCATATTTTGCTTTCACTCGGACAGAAAAACAAGTAAAAAAAAGCGACTTCATGTTCAAAACAAGCCCAAAAATCTGCAGCCCACGACTCACACAATTTATAAGCGAATTTAGGGAGAAAATTAAAAAAGCCCAAAGTCGCTTATAATAGCTGGCTTGGCAACTATGACCGCCGCTCGATTTCCTCCCCCCAAATTACTCGTCCACTCTCATTCTCAGGTTTTAGTCACTGTTTTCTTCAGAAGACAGAAGAACTGTACCATGTCACTTTCGACCTGGAGTCTCTGGTTCCATCCTTCTCCAACAGTCTTCACAACTGGGAATCATTTTACAGTCTCGATGTCCGTCAACACTGTTTGACGTGCCCTCTGTAGTGTAATGTGAACAAACGACCCGTAATTGTTGGCAACACATGATCCTGCTGACTTCACTCATTTGTACAAATTATGGAGGCAACTTTTGGTAGTGAATGGTGTGTATTTAATTGTTTAATAATTATTATAGAAATAATTTAATTAAGTAACATTTAGATGACAATCTGTTTAATTAGTTTGCACACATTTTACCTTCAACATGTAACATGGTGCTTCATGTCGTCATTTATGTTAACAGAATGAAAAGGACTCCAAAGAGGAAATATTGAAAGCTTTCCGGCTGTTTGACGACGACTGCACTGGAAAAATAACGTTCAAAAACCTGAAGAGAGTCGCCAAGGAGCTGGGAGAGAACCTCACTGACGACGAGCTGCAGGTAAACCGTTAACAGGTTATTTTCTTTTATAGTTTCAAACTCAAGATGTCTCACTCAGATTATGTGTTGGGAATGACTCTCAGCTACTTCCACGTCAAATTTTAGCACAACAATTTCTAAACCGATTAAATTAAATTCATTTTTATGTTTTTAAGGTGACTTGCCTGTGGCGGCCATCATGAATTAGTTGTCTCTAAAGTAAATCAATTAAAATTTACTGAAAGTCTCATTAAATCTGTCCAGTGGTTCATGGGATATTCTGCTAACAGAGGTGACTTCAAACGGTGGTAAAATTTTAAAGATCTTGTGCGATCAATTGGTGCTTGGAGTATGAGTTGGGGATGATTCGCAGCTACTACCACAGTAGATTCCATCCATCCATCCATTTTCTTCCGCTTATCCGGGGTCGGGTCGCGGGGGTAGCAGCCTAAGTAGGGAGGCCCAGACTTCCCTCTCCCCAGCCACTTGGAGCAGCTCCTCTGGGGGAATCCCAAGGCGTTCCCAGGCCAGCCGAGAAACATAGTCCCTCCAGCGTGTCCTGGGTCTTCCTCTGGGCCTCCTCCCGGTGGGACATGCCCGGAACACCTCACCAGGGAGGCGTCCAGGAGGCATCCTAACCAGATGCCCGAGCCACCTCAACTGGCTCCTCTCGATGTGGAGAAGCAGCGGCTCTACTCCGAGTCCCTCCCGGATGACTGAGCTTCTCACCCTATCTCTAAGGGAGAGTCCAGACACCCTGCGGAGAAAACTCATTTCAGCCGCTTGTATCCGAGATCTCGTTCTTTCGGTCACAACCCAAAGCTCATGACCATAGATGAGGGTGGGAACGTAGATCGATCGGTAAATTGAGAGCTTTGCCTTTTGACTCAGCTCTCTCTTCACCACGACAGACCGGTACAGAGCCCGCTTCACTGCGGACGCTGCACCTATCCGCCTATCGATCTCACGCTCCAGTTTTCCCTCATTCGTGAACAAGACCCCGAGATACTTAAACTCCTCCACTTGGGGCAGGACCTCCTCCCCGACCCGGAGAAGGCATGCTACCCTTTTCCGGCTCAAGACCATGGCCTCGGATTTGGAGGAACTGATCCTCATCCCGGCCGCATCACACTCGGCTGCAAACCGCTCCAGCGAAAGCTGTAGATCACGATCTGATGAAGCCAATAGGACCACATCATCTGCAAAAAACAGAGAAGAGATTCTAAGGCCACCAAAACGGATCCTCTCAACACCTTGGCTGCGCCTAGAAATTCTGTCCATAAAAGTTATGAACAGAATCGGTGACAAAGGGCAACCTTGGCGGAGTCCAACTCTCACCGGAAACGAGCCTGACTTACTGCCAGCGATGCGGACCAAGCTCTGACACCGGTCGTACAGGGACCTAACAGCCCATATCAAAGGGCCTGGTACCCCATACTCCCGGAGTACCCCCCACAGAACCCCCCGAGGGACGCGGTCGAATGCCTTTTCCAAGTCCACAAAGCACATGTAAACTGGTTGGGCAAACTCCCACGCGCCCTCCAGGACCCTGCTGAGGGTGTAGAGCTGGTCCAGTGTTCCACGACCAGCACGAAAACCACACTGCTCCTCCTGAATCCGAGGTTCGACTATCCGACGGACCCTCCTCTCCAGAACCCCTGAATAGACCTTACCAGGGAGGCTTAAGAGTGTGATCCCCCTATAGTTGGAACACACCCTACGGTCCCCCTTTTTGAATAGGGGAACCACCACCCCAGTCTGCCAATCCAAGGGAACTGCCCCCGATGTCCACGCGATATTGCAGAGTCACGTAAGCCAACACAACCCCACAACATCCAGAGCCCTAAGGAACTCAGGACGAATCTCATCCACCCCCAGAGCCCTGCCACCACAGAGCTTTTTAACCACCTTGGCGACCTCAGCACCAGAGATTGGAGAGCCCGACCCAAAATCCCCAGGCTCCGCTTCCTCGGTGGAAGACGTGCCAGTAGGATTGAGGAGGTCTTCGAAGTATTCGCCCACCGACTCACAACATCCCGAGTTGAGGTCAACAGCATGCCATCCCCACCATAAATGGTGTTGGTCGCGTACCGCTTTCCCCCCCTGAGACGCCGGATGGTGGACCAGAATCGCCTCGAATGGCCTCTCCGAACTCCTCCCACGCCCGAGTTTTTGCCTCAGCAACCACCCGAGCCGCATGCCGCTTGGACTGCCGGTACCTATCTGCTGCTTCCGGGGTCCCACAGGCCAAAAAGGCCCAATAGGACTCCTTCTTCAGCTTGACAGCATCCCTCACTGCCGGTGTCCACCACCGGGTTCGAGGGTTGCCACCACGACAGGCACCAACAACCTTGCGGCCACAACTCCGATAAGCTGCCTCGACAATAGAGGCGCGGAACATGGCCCACTCGGACTCAATGTCCCCCGCCTCCCTCGGAACGTGTTCAAAGCTCTCCCGGAGGTGGGAGTTAAAGACCGTGTAAAGTGAATTTCAACATTTTCTTCAATAAACATTATAAATGTCGTAATTGTAATCTTGTAAATGAGTAAAAAGTCTCAAAATTGTAGCTCAATTAATTTTGGAGTTATAGATCAAACTGTGTATAAACACATTTCTCTTTCAGGATTTTTTAGGCGTGGTTTAAATGTGACCGCGTTTCGTCACGCGGTCACAAGCCCCACCCCCTGCAGCTCCAGCCGTTATAAATGCGTTCTTCGGTGGAGCCGTTCACTCGCTACCGACCGTCTCCCTCCAGTACTGGCGTGCTGCTGGAGCGACCACATGCCACCTGCACCTCCGCGCACCTCCCCCCCCCCGCGCGCGCGTGCGTGTGGCGATCAGACCCCGCATGCATGTGACCGGGTCGCGCGCGCGGTGTGTGTGTGTGTGTGTGTGAGAGGCGATCAGACCCCGCATGCGATGTGACCGGGTCGCGCGCGCGCGTGTGTGTGTGTGTGTGAGAGGCGATCAGACCCCGCATGCGATGTGACCGGGTCGCGCGCGCGCGTGTGCGTGTGTGTGAGAGGCGATCAGACCCCGCATGCGATGTGACCGGGTCGGACCGCGAGTCCGCTCATCTTCTAAAATAGCGCTGATTATAACAGCGGAGTTATGTGTCCTCAACTTTAAAAACATAACCAGAGTTGTTAGTGCACTAAAAACAGCGTAACTCTTGGAAAAAGGAGCTGATGGAAGCCAGAACTCAGATAAAAACGGAGCAGGTGGATCTCTGCTTCCCCCGTATGCCTCCCCACACAGCTCAGCTCTGAAGGGGGCTGGACACGGCGCAGTACTGCGCTGAAACCACGCCCACGCACTGACACGCCCCTAGCGTTCCAGGGCAAGTCAAAATCATGTTTTTTCATGATTTTTGACACTTAATTTTATAAGGAAAACAATGTTTTTAATCAGTCAGATTTATATGGGTGATTAATAACACATATTTATGCCATGTGACAAACTAAAAACACAAATTTAATTTCACTTTACACGGTCTTTAAAGCTCCGTCTTACGGGAGACTCTGCCAGACGTTCCCAGCAGACCCTCACAATACGTTTGGGTCTGCCAGGTCTGACCGGCATCCTCCCCCACCATCGGAGCCAACTCATCACCAGGTAGTGGTCAGTTGACAGCTCCGCCCCTCTCTTCACCCGAGTGTCCAAGACATGCGGCCGCAGATCAGATGAGACGACAACAAAGTCGATCATCGAACTGCGACCTAGGGTGTCCTGGTGCCAAGAGCACATATACACCCTTATGCCTGAACATGGTGTTCGTTATGGACAATCCATGACGAGCACAGAAGTCCAACAACAGAACACCACTCGGGTTCAGATCAGGGGGGCCGTTCCTCCCAACCACACCCCTCCAGGTCTCACTGTCATTGCCCACGTGAGCGTTGAAGTCCCCCAGTAGAACAAGGGAGTCCCCAGGAGGCGCAC
>JBBPBX010069896.1:6213-18733 GCA_038048925.1 Garcialebias charrua
ATATATGTAGCATATATGTGTGTATATATATATATACAGTATATATATATATACACAGTATATATATAAAAACAAACAGAAGCTGCAGTTTCTGCCAACACGTGGCATGAATGCTAAGACGTTGCTCAACTTTACTGAAAATTGATTGATTTAATTGTTGAAGTTAGAACGTACGCAAAACAAGTGATCAAATCAGCAACAGTGGCTTCCATCTAAAACAAACAAAACCATAGCTAAAGGTTAGCCGTAACAAAAAAGCAACTAATAACTAAATTTCTAGATCAAAGTTGAAATTGAGAAACAGTTGCCGAAAGCTAAAATGAGCAAAACTGTATCAAACAGTTAAGTAGATATTAAAATGAAGAAAACCACAGCTAGCTAAATGTAGCAAAACTGTAACTTACAGCTAAAATCAGCAAAACTGTAGCTAAAAAGCTAAAATTAAAACAACTGTGTTATTAAACATTAGCTAAACTGTAGCTAAAAGCTGAAATTAGCTAAATCTCAATTAAAACCTAAAAATAGTGTATGAAAAAAAAAGCAAATATGTTTAAATAAATTCCAGCGACTGTTTTAAAAAGATTAGAAAAGCTGTCTGTGTGTTTCTATGGGGATTTATTATTTTATTTTTTAGTAAATAAAGCCAAAAATAAATGTGTAACTGTACTTTATTCCTAATTGAGCCAAACATTTTTATGTTTGATTGGTAAAATAGCACCGAGTATACAGATGTTCAAATCCCCAAAACATACAAAAGAAACTAAAATCAATAAAACAAAACCATCCCTCGCTTGACTGGATGAGAGGTGCAAACCGAAGAAAATATCCAGATTTTTTTTTTAAATAATGCAATTTTAATAAGCGTTAGAACCCCCAAAAGAGGTCAAAACTCCAGACAGTATCTTGAAAGATTTTATATTTTTATCTTACATTGCATTTTACACCACATTAGTCAAAACTGCGTTTCAAACAATATTGTGCTGACGTTTAATATACCTTTAAAATGGATTACCAGTTCAATAAGCCTATCTTTATTCCAGAGCCACAAGCCACGTTAACACCAAGTATTAACTTTTTAATGAACACATTTTTCTTTTTTACTTGAGTTTCAGAACTATTAGATGGTGAAATGTTTAAAGTTTTAAAGGGAGGTGACAATGCTGTTGAGCAGAAGGTGGAGAGAACACCTGCAGGCCAAAACTAATGACAAAGAAAATGAACAACAACGAATATCTATCAAAACACCCTTTTATTCTGGGAGCGTCTGTGCCACAAAGACCAAGAAAATAAGATGCCTTCAGTACATGTCTAGAGTAATTCACAAGCACTTGTCAAAGTGCAGCAGAGTTTCTGCTCTTTTATGCTGTCACTTGTTGGAGACTTAATTTACGTGTTTTTGCCCTAGAAGAGGCAGCTCTTGTAAATGATAAAATGTTAGTCGTTATACGACCTGCCACCACCAAGCTGTCAGACCAGGAGGAAAACATAAAAAATGTTTTTATTTTATTTACTTTGGGAAAATAAACACGTTTTGTATATAATATGGTGACCTAGGGTGTGTGTGTGTGTGTGTGTGTGTGTGTGTGTGTGTGTGTGTGTACACACATATATAAATATACGTTACACAAGGTATGTGTGTTAAGGGTGAGTTTTGTCCCAGAATACTTTATTTTAATGATACAGTATTTGTCGTGGCTTTTTATCATTTTTGCATGCCCTGCGACCTACCATATTTTCCTGTGTATAGGTCGCACCTTTTTATGGTTTTTTCAAGGCCTGCGACCTATTTATGGAATTTTCCCCATATTTTTAGACACATTTTTGGGTCAGTTATTCACTTTGGCAGAAAATGGTGCAGTACCACTTTCGGCCGCTAGGGGGCAGTGCAGTACCAGTTTCGGCTGCTAGGGGACACTTCCAGAGGAGTACACCGACAGTTTCCAGCTCATGTGTACGAAAAAAAGCTCCTCTGCTCGGACTGATTGTCGGCCTCCTGGTCTGGAGGTAACTTCTTTTAGCTCTGTTTTTCTTAGCTGTTTGTTTGCAAGATAAGTCAAGAACCACTCAGCGGATTTTTCTGAAACTTACAGAATGTAATCACAGTGTGGACGTTTACAAGTGAGTACCTTTATTAGATGTTTGAGATTTAAAAAAAAAACGATCTTTTTGTAGCATTTAGCTTCTGTTAGCTTCTGGTGTTAGCTTCTGTTTACGTTATAAATAGCTTCGAAACCACTCGGTGTATATTTTTTCTGCTTACAGAGTGTAATTATAAGGCTTTAATGTACGTAACTATGGCTGGATGAATCATTTGACATAAAATTCGATTTTTTATTCGTGTCAGAGGCGGACTCGTCTCGTGTTTAGCTTCTGTTTACTTCTGTTTACGTTATAAATAGCTTCGAAACCAATCGTGTATATTTATTTCTGCTTACAGAGTAATTATAAGGCTCCAATGTACTTAACTATGTCCTGGAGAAAACATTTGACATAAAATTCGATTTTTTATTTGTGTTTTCAGAGACGGACTCGTCTCGTGTTTAGCTTCTGTTAGCTTCTGGCAGACATTAGCAGCAGAGCTAAACACTCGGTCCATATTGCCGGGTTGACTCAGCGGTCACGCGGCGCGTCAGCGGTGGATGACGCGTTACGTCGGCGGTGACGTAGGTGCGACCTATACACCGGTGTTACCTATTTATGGATTTTTCCAATTTTTGGGCAATAATTGGACACTGCAACCTATACAATGGTGTGACCTTTACAACGGAAAATACGGTATATTCAGGTGCGACCTATTTATGGCTTTTTATAAAATAAGCTGATTTGTAATCATTTATTAACAAAAATTAAACTGAGACACACTCTTACAATAATGTCAGCTAACAAATATATATTTTTAGGTGTTTATCCTGCTAAAATTATTCATTTATTAAAGAAAAGTTCAGCTCAGACACATATTTGCTATAATTTTTATCAAACAAATAATTGTTTTTAAGTGTTAATCTTCTTAAAAGCCTTGCTGTGCTCTCCTGTGGCAGACATTTGCAGCAGAGCTAAACACTCGGTCCACATTTTGACGTAGGTGCGACCTATATATGGATTTTTCCAATTCTTTGGCAATAATTGGACAATGCGACCTATATTCCGGTGCAACCTATATTCCGGAAAATACGGTACTTATCGATGATCGTGCTGATTTTGCTGGATGTAACTGGGACCCTGTGTACACAATTTTGTTCCACCACATGTACTACATGTGGTGCGTATGACAAATAAAGAACGTTGAATCCTTGAATTTATCTAAAAACAGTAAGATGATTTTTGCTATAAGAGTGTTTGACACATTTTTGCCCCTGCCTCCCACAGTTTGTTTTAGTTTTCATGTTCAGTTCAGCACTGCCTGTCACCCATCCTCAGCTGCTGTCACCCATCCTCAGCTGCTGTCACCCATCCTCAGCTGCTATCACCCATCCTCAGCTGCTGTCACCCATCCTCAGCTGCTGTCACCCATCCTCAGCTGCTGTCACCCATCCTCAGCTGCTGTCACCCATCCTCAGCTGCTATCACCCATCCTCAGCTGCTGTCACCCATCCTCGGCTGCTGTCACCCATCCTCAGCTGCTGTCACCCTGCACCACGCCTCCTCTGCTTTGCCACTAATCAAGCTCTCATCAGTTCCACTCTTCTTAAGCTGTAATTCTTATTCAGTGCCAGATTATTGAAAACTCTCAGCCAGTAGATTTCCAGCGTACCTACCACAGCCATGTATCTTCGCCTCGTTTTAACCCTTTGCTTGTACCACGGACTCTTCGCCTCACCTGCCTCCTTTTTGGATCTGGATTCTGCATTCTGACCACCGTACAGACTCTGCCTTTCTCCTCTCTGACTACGCTTCGTGGATCACGTCTTGGATTTGGTTCCTGCTCTCAGTTTACCTGTGTATGACCCCTGCTTGGACTAACATACTCCATTCTTGGATTATCCCCTCATGGACCACATGCAGCACCTGTCTGCTCCCCTGTTGCTGCACACTCTCCACGAGTGGCGCCATCCGTTAATAGCGCCCATTGTATGGACTGACAACATCCGAATCGGCTGGCCATCCTCAGCAACTCGACAACAGTGTGTTTCACTCTGTGGACTGGGAAGGTTAATGGCAGCCACAGCGACTCACAGAACCTCCCCAACCAAGACCTGCTCACTAACCTCTCTTTCTTAACAGATCGGACTCCCCCTGGGACCCGGACCTCCACCAGCAGCTGTTTCCTAATGAACTGTTTAAACCATCCCTGGTGTTTGGTGCTGTGTGCTAATCACAGACCCTGTTGTTGTCAGTGATTTGTTGTTAAACCTGACAGATAGCAGTTAATTCAAATTCTGACTGGACAAAAGAGTATAAATCTCACAAAGCCTTATAGAATTGTGGTTTTTGACGTGTTTTGTGACGTTCTTCTTGTCCATTTCTGGTTTACTTCATCTCTTTGTTGTACGGTTGTCAAATCTGGTTATCATGCCCCCTAAATGTTCTCAGCAACCTTCATCTTCTCTCTGGTTCAGATAAATTAGCACATTTTTGTGGGAAAAAAAAAATGTTGAAATTTAGATTGTGATCTATAAGTGACTCGGCTTTTTAGGATGATCTTACCAAACTTATTACAGTCTGAACATCAGCAAGACTTTTATTTAAAATAATTTAATTGTGCAGAACCAAAAACCAGTGAAAAATAAAAGCAATTGACCCCGGTATGTTTCCACCATTATCAGTGGCATCATGAAGCTAAATATAGCCGATGTAACAGAGCACTGATTGATTTCAGATTTGTTGTGTAAGAATATCACAGTGGATGGAGCAGGTTAGTAGAAGGGATGGGACTGGCTGGGGAAAAGGACAAGATGAGGTGTGAAGGATGAGAAACTGAGGAAAAGGTGAGAGGTCAGCTGCTGGAGAGACGAGTAGAGGAGATTAAATGTGACAAAACAGCAGGGGTTTGGATAAATGTGACAAAACAGCAGGGGTTTGGATAGATCAGAAATACTTACAGACATCAACAAAACCTGAGTTTCCGTTCAAATTTCTCCTTATCTCTGAGATCTGTTTGTCCAAGACTGGTTTTGACAACTAACGACTTTTCTTTCTGTTTGTTCAATAAACGTAGAAACAGTTGCTTCATAAAACAAAATTATTCAATGAGATAAAGGTGAATGAATGTGCTAACTCCCGTTGAAGGAATGCACATCACCCGCTGCCTTTAAAGACAGAGTTTTAGTTTGAGATCTTTTGATGAGAAAAGAGTTTTTACTGTTTTGGCCAAACTTCAAACATTTATGCAAAATCCTATGCAATACTGTCATGCTCAGAAACTGTATTACTTTGTACTCTCAGCCACTACCACATCAAATTTCAGCTCAATTTTGGTAACCCTACCACATCTAATGGACTGAATTATAGTCTTTTTTGTGATTTGTTATTTAAAAACATTTAGTCAGCCATCTTTATTTGCACTGTGAATCAGTTGTTGACGCATACCTAATTATTTCCAAAAGTTTAATTCAAAATAGAATTCCTTAAATTTTATGAGATGTTTTACTAACAAAGAAACCCAAAAAACATTATTGCTCTGCCTTGGCCTTTGAGCAGTGGATTATTATGAAGAGAAAGGTCTCTGAAAGTGGAGGAGGTGGTGTTGTTCAGGTTCTGATCTGGTGTGTTTAGTCCTTGTGGCTCTGTTCCAGTACCTGGTTGTGCTGATCCATTTAATAAACGGATCAGAGAGGAGAGTCAACAGAAGACATTCATTCATTCATTCAACCTTTATTTATACAGGCTAGCCTCGTTGAGTCACGGGGACTCATTTACAAGAGGGACCTGTCTCACTCACACCAAACAACCATCCACTCTCTCACTCACACCTAGGGTCAATTTAGAGTCACCAATCAGCCTAACAAGCATGTTTTTTGGTCTGTGGGAGGAAACCGGAGTACCCGGAGGAAACCCACGCATGCACGGGGAGAACATGCAAACTCCACCCAGAAAGGCCCCGGACCGGGATTTGAACCGGCAACCTTCTCGCTGAGAGGCAGCAGCTCTACCAGTTGTGCCACCGTGCTGCCCGCGTGTTGCTTTAGCTGAATGTTAAAAAATAAAATGCACCAGTCCAAGACAGGAGAAAACATGCTCATATGTCTGGGTTTAAGTTCTGACTGGTGTGTTTTGTATATTTAATTTTACTGTAATAAAAGACAGAGTGAGTCATGAAGCCGTAAACATCTGCTAAGTTAGGCAAATCAAGTTGATTGATTTAGAAGCAAACAATTTGAACCTGCAGGAAGCACAGAGATTTACTCTAATCTCTGAGGATTCTATTAAAGATGAACCTCTCACTTTGTTCTCATTGTAAAGTTTTAACTATGTGTTTCTCTCTGCGTCTGGTCACTTAAATAAACCATTCACGGATGTGTGAACTTAGGAATTTGGACAAACTTTTGTCAAATTTGGACAATCGATCAATTTGAATGTCAAAAAGCAATTCTTGACTTTCAAGACCTTTGGTTGGTTACTGAAGTCTCACTTGTTGGATTTAACCCGTTTGCTGCTTGGTTTGTCTGATAAAAACAAAGTTGCATTAGTTCCTGTAACTATACGAAGTAGATGGGGCTTTTTTTAACGAGACTTTTATAAAAGTGTAGGGGTACAGGTAACGGTCAGAATTACGGACCCATCCAGTACAGGTACACCAGATGTAAGAATGAGCAGATGTTATCCTGACAACCTTATCATCAATTATTCACGGGTTCTCTCTTTTTCGGATTAATCAATAACATTTGTGACCAGGTGATGAGATGTAAATCACAATGAAATGTTAATTTATATTTGATCCAGCAGAACTGGAATCATTTATTAACAAATCATAAATTTTACATCATAACATGTACACTTTGATTGATCGATCAGATTCCTAATTTACTCGTCAGCAGATTTAAATTGTGGACAACAGAAAACAAATAATGAGATGACATTTTACTTATTATCTGCAGGCATGTTTTAACTTAATGTTACTGGCAAAGATAGATTAAAGAGAATAGGGGTAGGAAGGAGGAAGTAAGAGAGGGGTAGTTATCTTGAAATTAGTTTTAACCAAGAATGACACACTCTTCGTGCGATATCAGCTAGACCTAGGTAGGTAAAACAATCAGTGACTCGTTACCTTTGACGGTCAGTCAAGAATGGATTTTTCCTTGACGTCCGAGGAGGTCAGTCCTTTACCTTCAGCGTCTCCTGAACGTCCGCCTCATCGATTAACGTAGAGAGCATTTCTGGTTTTCGTTTCCAAAATAAAACGTTCTTCCAAAAAAAAATTTCAATAAGAAACTTGGAGCTTTGAGCCCGAGTGGGGTTACAACTGCGTGCTGCTAACCCTTGCTGAGGAACGCAGGTCTTTGGCATCTGACCAAGCGTCCAACAGCTTAAAAAGAAAGTTTCACATCCCAACTTCCTCGTAGAACTAACAGTTCCAGGAAGTTTAGAACTTTTAAAGAGGACTTGACATCAGCAGAACTCACTCCATTCATTGGCTCATGTGACGAGAGTAGGAGTGGTTTAGATGATGTCAGAGAGTTTATTAGAAGTCAAAAGAGAAGGTCAGTGACGAAGAAAGTGTTTTACTAACAGAGGGAAAAACAGGTGCCAGCTTTATGATTAACTTGATTAAACTGTCTCTAACACTTTAAACAAACACTGAAAATTCAATTTGACATGTCCTTCGACTTAGGCAGATTTTCCAATTAATATGTCCACATAATAAAAAATACACCAGCTTAACAGCAATGATCATAAAATGACAGAAGGTTATTCTGTTGATATATTTGATTTAGGACAAATTAAAAGAGTCTTGGTGATTTAATTTGTGTCTTTGATTCAAGTTAATGGAATAAACAGTTTCTACGGTCTTCTTCTTGAAGATTTAAAGAAAAGTGTTTCACTACAGTTTTCTGAGACCAGGGTGTTCCACTACAAAAGGAAATAACATATTAGCCATTATAAGAAGTACACATCTGTGGTGTTTTTTGTTGTTGCTTTAGCTGAATGTTAAAAAATAAAATGCACCAGTCCAATTCTGTGACTATTCAGAGAGAAAATTTGCCACACAATTTTGTTTTTGGACGTACTCAACATTTAAGCGACAAGACTGCTCGCTCACTTAAGGCAACGGAACCAGGACAAAGACGCTGACCTTGCAAATACTAAAACTAGTCACCAACAGTCTCAGCTCAGCACCGCCCTTAGAGCAGGGGTCTGCATCCTTTATGATCAAAAGAGCCATTTTTATACCTTCATCCACTAAATTACAGTATTAAATGTATTCAGAGTTGCAACAACCTGCTACAACTGTGATTATCAACTGACGACTCATGGGCCACTTTAGGTTTAATGGAGGACACTTTTGTGGCCAGTAAGGGTGACATTATAAAGCTAAAAATATCTTATGATTTTAACATTTATTGATATTTTTACAATTTAAGACAAAAAAAAAAGATTCTTGTTGGGGACAGGGTATAGTTAAAAAGATTAACTATGAACTGTGGGTATTTTTAATTGTGGAAAAATAACCAAGTATAGAAATAAAGCAAAAAGTTTGCTTATTTGCAAAACAAATGACAGGAAAACAGCTACCTTTTGTTGTTTGTATAACAACCAACAAAATTCAGTTTTATGTCAGTTTTGGTCAAATCTTGAAAGAGCCGCTCCAGAGGGACCAAACATCCACATGTGGCTCCTGAGCCGCAGGTTGCAGACCCCTGCATTAGAGGATATTTACATCTCACAGCTCAGCGGTGACTGACTGAATATTTCTGCAGACACGTTTTCAACAACTTATTTATTTAATTTTCTCTTCAAATGTGTTTCCTATATGTCTTTTTGTCATTCGAACATATAATCCATCAATTAAAGAAATGAACAAGGTGTAATTCATAAGGTCCATTCAAACGCATTTTGGTTCTTTTAAAAAGACAGATTTGAACCATCAGCTCTGCAGAATGATTACTTTCTTTTAGCTGTTTTGGACTGTAGGTTATTTGTACTTTGGTTGTTATTTTAGTCTCTGATGAAGTTTTAGTTGACTCTGTCCAAAGTCACCTTGTGTCTTCCTGCCAGTGGCACAAACACAAAAAGTCACAAATAAGCTTTGACTGACGTAACTTTGAAAACTTGTGATGGAGTGCCACAAGTAGTGGGGGATGGATTTCGACTGGACTTTTTTAAGTTGTGGATGTGACACTGCTGCACATACACACTTTATCAGCTGCTGGGAGGGACTGTGAGTGGCATCTGGACTGTGTTTGTTTAAGGTGTTGGATAAACCACACTGATAGCAACGAATGACCAACAGAGGACCAATCCAAAAGGAAATAATGAGATTGAAGAGGTCAGGAAGTTAAACTGGTGAGGAATACAGTATGGCAGGATTTATGGAAGTAATTGTAATTTTGTAAAATTATTAGATTTTTTTTAACACTTTTTCCTACAAATCTGCTAAAAACACGTTATTTGATGCTTGTTACCTTGCACTACTGTTGTCAAGTGCTAGAGGCTGATTTTACAAGTGGCATTTGCCTTTTGCAGAGAGGTGTATAGTATTTCCTTCAGGCTTTTGGGTCTATTTTAGAGGATTTGATGAAAGAAGGAGATCAGTTATTTAAAGCATTATCCATTTTGCCTTCCTGAATTTTTTTTAAAAATCTCAACCTTCCTAAAGTTAGAGGAATTCACATTTAAGTGGAGGATCCTCTCGCCCTCAGACCAGCTTGAGTGAGGAAGGCATAAGGATAATTACGCAGTAGGTGGTTTGGTTATTTTTAGTGAATTCTGGGGAAACAAGCTGACACAACAACAGGACATAGCTAATTAAAAAGGGGAACCTATCATTTACTATTTTAGATAAGACCAACATGCAACCTTCCTGTTGTAAGGCAATGACTCTGACCATTAGTATGCCACCATGTTTGGATATATAAATGACTTACATTCCACATTGTTGACAGAAATAGTTACCAAGAAAAAAATAAAATACAGGAAACCCCCGATTTACGAACGAGTTAGGGACCTAAGAACGGTTCGCAGCTCGATCCGTTCGTAGGTAGGGGGTGAAAATTATATTAAAAAAAAAATTTATTCATTCATTCATTCATTCAACCTTTATTTATCATGCTAACGGAGCGCGCACACACATTAAATGTACAGTAGTGTACTGTAATGTTAAACATTGCTATTCACATTTACAGAATAAATAAAAATATATTTTCTTACTTTGAGATGGTCAAAGCCGACATCTTAGGTTGCCATGCGTTGATTGTTGTCGGGGCCGAGCAGCGCGGCGGCCGGCCAGTGAACCACCGCAGCTGCTCCAGACCTGTGTTAGCTAGCTGGCTAGCTTCTGCTAGCCAAGCCATGAGCTGGTGTTGGAGCGGCGGCGCGATCAATCTGTAGCTCCTGCTCCAGCCTGAGACGTCCACAGAGCTCACAGAGACGTTTCCAGCTCGTAATTAATCCATATGAAGCCATCCTGGTCACCAGTCTTCGGCTGGCTCCCGGGCAGCTAACCTAAAATGGCGTCCGGTGTTCTGTGACCGGAGACCCCAGTGACTGAACCTAAAATGGCGTCCGCCGTCCGGTGTTCTACATTAATTTGTGACCGTGTAAACTGAAGACCTACTTCCTGTTGCCCAAGAATGCTCAGAAATTGCTCAAAAATGATCAGAAATGATCTTTTTTATCATAATTATTATTTATAAAGCCTTTAAAACAACCAGAACATGAAATTAAGAACATTTAAACACAAAAACACACAAAAAAAAAAAAAAATTTTTTTTTTTTTTTTAATACAGTAATTTCATATTTTTATTAAATATGATATGTTCGTAGGTCCCGTGGTTCGCAGGTCGATGGGGTCGTAGGTCGGGGGTCACCTGTAGAATGGAATAATAATATAAAAAACCTGTAAAGCAGTGGTTGTCCATCTATTTATTAATTCATCATCTTTCCCTGCTTCTTCCTTTTGGGTTGTGGGGGTCACTGGTGCCCATACCCAGCAGTCACTGTGCGAGATGAGGGGTACACCCTGGACAGGTCTCCAGTCCATCACAGGGACACATATAGAGACAAACAACCATTCACTCTCTCACTCACACCAGGGACAATGTAGAGTTACCAATCAGCCAAACAATCATGTTTTTGGTCTGTGAATGTTGTCTTACAGTTAAAAAAAATAATAATTAACTTTGAACATTAAATGTTTAGAGTCACTCAGAAGCTGAGTCCGAGATGATTCAGCGTGGTCGTTCTCCTCAGCGTGTCTGTGTTGGTCGACTGATGTCATGATGCAGAGATGTTGTTGTGCTCCTGCTGTCTCACCCTGCTCTCAGTTTGTGTTTGATGCGCTCTGTGTGTGTGTGTGTGTGTGTGTGTGTGTACTGAACTGTGTTTTGAAACACAGCACGCTGTTCCGATTAGGCCTTTATCAAGACTCAGCCCTCGTTTTATCTCTGGAGAAGTAGTCTGTGTGCTTCCACGCTCCACTGACTAATCTCGGTCAGTAAGCATCCATGTCAGCTCCAGTTTGAAATGCCTCTGTGTTATCTTGAATATTACACAGAGGAATGCCACTGAACTGTACATTTTCTGGACACTTTGAACTTTGCAGAAAAGGACAATATGACAAAACTTTTTAAATGTTTGATCAATTGATTCCTCAGATTAATTAGCATTCATTTAAGAGTCATAACTGATCACTTGACATGTATATAAGCGTTTCAAAGGGGGAGAAGAAGCCCACCACAAGCTGTGTTATGCAAAGAAAGACAGTTATGTCTCATGGAAGCAGACAAAATTATGTCCTAAAGCATTTTATAATGTATGTACGGTATATTAAAAAAATCAATGTTCAACCTCATTTACAGTACACTACGTTGAGAAAGACTGAACACAAACATTCAGAGGATCCAAACTTCATTACATGTGAATTAATAATGCTGTTCAAGAATATTTTTCAAATGAATAGCTTTATTCTACCTCCAGTGTCCCTGCATGATAAACCTAAAATTGCAAACAATATATAAGTTCACATGTTAAAGCTACTTTGATCACTCTTAAAATGGGTCATTGCTAACTATTTGTTGCTGCGTAGACTAAAGTGAGGGAAAAAAAGTTAAATATTTATTCATTGGATTGAATTGAGTAAGAACAAAAATCTACATTTTTACCATTAAAAGTAAAGTTTTCATTTTTGACTTTTCCTGGATTGAATTGGGGCGGCCGTGGTGTAGTGGTAATGGCAGTCGTCCCCCGATCGGAAGGTTGGAGGTTCGAATCCCGGTTCCCCACACCATGTGTTGTTGTGTCCCTGGGCAAGACACTTAACCCCGAGTTGCTCCCGGTAGGACTGGAAAGGCGCCTTGCATGGCAGTCTGCCGCTACCGGTGTATGAATGCTGTGTATGAATGGGTGGATGGTTGGTATTGTAAAG